>JARFOC010031741.1:0-29401 GCA_031763485.1 Osmoderma eremita
AAGTCTGAAGCAAAACCTGATAGCACACCGTTCCTCGAAATTAATGTCTTTCATTTGTAGAACGCACTACGAAAACCTGGTTCATGGAAAAAACGGCAACGGACAACCAAATGACTTGATCGAGTTCAAACTTGCACTGAACGCGTATTGCAGTGTCCACTTGTCGCCCCTCCATGTCCCGTGTTTCCCGTGTTCCCATATCAAACGCTACCTTGTCAGTCTCATTACTTAATTTACACTCCTCGTACATATTTGTTTCAATGTGTCATAGGTGTAAATTAAATCAAAAATCTATAAGCCCGTCTCTTTAAAGAATTAGCAAATATTGTCACATTATTGACATATTTTCTTAAGCTACATTCCGCAGTTATAGCAATTTTATTGGCATCTGTTTCGAGTTATGCATCGTATCTACACACTGTACTACTACGTGTTAGCGGTTAGGTTGTTAGTGATTTAGATTGCGCACACATGGAAACTAATTTTGCGAAAACGTCAGTAATTAGATTTAATATATAGATGTTTAATAACCTCACTTACTTTAATAAAGGGCACACGCTGTTCGCAATATTTATAGGCGCGCTATGTTTGTTCAAGCGGAAAAATAACAGGAGAGATCACTTTGCATTGATAGAATGGTGTTAAATGCTGACAATAAGCAGCCACGCGGATCGAAGTATGTAATTCATAACATTTAATTATAAGTAGGATGAGCAAAGTGGGAAATTATATTCAATTTAGATCACATATATCTTTAAACGAGTATACACAGTGTGCGAAACTGGGTTTACAGTTCTACATTAAAATTTTAATCACTAATTCGATTTTTATCATAAGTTTGCGTTTGGGTTATTGTTCATAAACCAAATTATTTAATTTAAGTAGTTATTACAAAATCATACAGAACAGGCATAGATGTATCATGGTATTTAACGGATACCTTCTTGATCATCTCCACCTCCTTACCTGATGAAGAAGGGCAACATGTTTTATGAGGCTTCTGTGACGTTTATTCTTCAAAATAGTAAATAGTTTATAGCGTTTGCTTTGATGTTCCTCAGGTTCTTTAAAATCCGTTATCGGTACACTTTGGTAATCCAAAAATACGGTCACCATAGCTTTCTTGGATAAAAGCTGAAATCAAAATTTTTGTTTCAAGATTTATCAACTGTAACAATTAGTAGAAGTGTAATAAGGTATTAGGTACGTTGTTGAATTCAGATATTTTTGTGATAAGGTCATACGAAAATCGTACATCGTATGTCGTACGCACATACAGTGACAAGCGTGCTTTCCACCAAACAGCAACTTTGCGATAGTTAAGCCCATCGGGTTGGGGTTAGAGAAGGATAAAGAATTTAGTGACCAAATTTTTTCATAAACCAATATGCAACTACCTCACACTTGTTGTTGATGCTGCAAAACCAAAACAAGACTCGTAATACATTGCTATCGGTTACCCTTCTTTAACGTAATTTATTGCGCCATTTAACTACTCGTATGAGATTAAGGTTTGTTCCGACCCGAGCATAAAGCCGTACAATTATCGTACCGTATCTGCGCATTGCAAAAAGAGTGTTTCAACTACTTTTAGCACGGTAACAAAAGTGTTCCAACTTAAATTAGTATCGTACACGGACACTAATCGGATGGTTAAAAGAGTAGTAGAGTGTACCACTTGCATTGACATGCGCAGTTTAGATTCTCCCTCTCTTTTGAGATATTGGGATCCAGATTATGTGCGCTTACTACAAAACAATGGAGAACGAAAAGGACGATTACAAATCCGTTGCAACCTCCACAAGATTGCTTATTCTACATTAGCAGTGCATATTTAACGCATGCACATGGCAGCTACACGAAACGATATATGAACGGTAGATATACCATACGAAAATCGAAGGTAGAAAAAGCTATGGCACCGTGTACAGTGTTCATCCTCATTTAATTTTTCACCTACAGGTCATCAGATCAGCTTAGATAGAAAACTATACCCATAAAGCTCTATCCTTGGTAGTTTAGTTTGTGGAATTACAACATGAAAAATTATATTTGAGCACTAGTTTATCTACCAGTAATAAAAGAAGAAAGATTAAGTAATGCACCGCCTTTATCGAGGATTTCCATATTTAAAAAAATTACCTCGTCCTAAGCATAGTTTAGTTTATCTTCTTACGTTGCGTGTGTACCAATATGTGCTTACTATAACGAAATAAGCCTACATATTCCATGAATTCCCGTGAGCATGAAAAGATTCACATATTATACGACTACGTTTATAACTGCTAGGGCAAATTGTTTGTCACAATAACGTTCAAACCTTTACAATACATTCACAATTTGGTAATATGCCAGCCTTACAAAAAATATTTATCATAAAATTTGGTGAATCATCAGAGCTATTTTCTAAGAATAAACTTGAAAAAATAATTCAAGAGTTGAATTGATATAATGTTATCACCAAGTAAAAAAGAATTTAACGGGAATTAATAGAACCGATCAAGAGATACGAGATCTGATGCTTTCAGAACAATCGAAGTGTTATTCCACAGTGTTTATGGGCGAAATATGTAAACATTACCAACCAAGATTGACTAAAATGAACTACAAAAAGTAGAAATAACAGAATGCGTTTTTGCCCAAAACATTATTATAATGGCTAAAGTTGTGAAGAATTGCAGAACAATTTAAATATATGGCATGAAATATAGAAATTAAGATTGAAGGTCAAGGAATAAGACGGACAGATCATCAAATATTTGGAAGTACTAATGGAGAGAATATAAAGGCATAAATGAAAGAATAACAAAACCAATTAAAATACAACATTCACGAGCCAGATTTTTTTAAGGAAAGAAAGAAATAAAGAAAGAAACCATAATAAGTATTCAAAACAATATGTATACCGTATTTAACTTGCGGCTACGAAACGTGGATCGTAAACAGATCGATGCGGAGTATAATAAGGTCCATGAAATGAACTACATATCTAAGAGTCAAAGACAGGGAAAATAAAGTGAAGAAAGAAGATATAAGAAACGAATTATGGATAAGCTCCGATTATGGATTATGGGCAATTGGGATGGTGCAGTTACATTTAAAAAGTGCGGGAGGGTAGAATGAATGTATGGAATGCCGCATCGGAAATAGAGAGAGGAAGGGAAAACCCGACAGAAGACTGGAATACATAATGGCGAAAGAAATTATCAGAAAAGAGATGAAGGTAGAAGGAAAGAGCATTTTTAAGTTACAATTCCTTAGGTAACATCCAGCCCTAACAAAATAATTATAATTGTGGAACACATATCATCTATGTGCTCGTCTGCATCAAGCGGTCTCAGATCTTGTAAGAATTTTCATGAACCGTATGCCATGAAGTTGCTGTACTACACACTTATAAGAAGTCACCTAGAATATGGTTCGTTCATATGGTACCACCACAATACTTACCAAATCTTAGCCACCGAAAAAACAGGGAAAACTTTTTTAAAGTTCTTGACGTATAAGGTTAATGGCATCTATCCGGAACGTGGCACCGACTACAATGAACTACTTCAACTTCGCGGCTTTGATGAACGTAGGAGTCAACACAGGGCAAAATTCTTATTCAATTTACTTTCTAATAATATTGACCGGCCTTTCTAGGGAATTCTTGAGTTTTTAACATCGAGAGCTTCTGACCAGGCAGGGATCGCGTTCTGGATTTGTGACTGTGTAACAGCATTCTTACGTCCAGGGTAACGTGTGAGGGTTAGGCATAATTCTAAGGAGAGCCACTAATGTAACTGCCGAGCTCTACACCACGTACCTCACACTTGCACCGAAAGATAGTCTTTCGCCCAGGGCTACACCCAAGTACTTCACCTTCCTCTTTGGAACAATTCGATTACCCATTACTTCAAAATGGATTATATCCCTCCATTTTCGGGAGCCCTTGAGGATGATTACTTCCATTTTCTGTGGGGCTATCTGTGGATCATTATCGTTCATCCATTAGAGTAAATTTTCGAGGGATTCTTCCGTCTTGAACATAACGCCTCTGGGAACCTCATCCTCCACTATCAGCGCCAGGGCGTCAGGACCTGGCGCTGATAGTGGCGGTTGAGGACCCCAGCGACGTTACGTATGTATGTAGGGAAAGGTCATTAGAAGTTTGATTACAAAATGAATGAAATGATGATACAACGAAAGGATGTAAAGAATTTGTTTGGCATTTTCTTTTACATGTTGCTTGCCTATTAATTTTAATAATTCATTTTACTGGATTGTTTGTTCAATATATTTAAATTACTTAATTAATTGAGTTAGAAAAGAGGTAAATAGTAACAAGAATGAATAACACTATTATGTGGGTGTTCTTACACCAGATGTAAACCTTTGCAAAATAATGTTTGGTCAAGTTAATCATCCTTACGGCACGGATTGGAATATAGTAAAATTTAAAAAGACTCGGGTTTTAGTTTTACGTCAGTTGGGAACTTTTTAGGAAATGAGAAAGAAAAAAATTGTGAAAGGAATATGTATTAAAGTATTAATTTCCATTTGTAAGTGTTGAAAATACACAGGCGACATAATTCTTATAAAGATTACTGATACATTACCAATACATTATATTATCCTCGTTGTCTCATAAATGTGTATACTTTTTTACTTGATAATTAATGAATAGGCCTCTACACGCACCTTGCATGTTGAATTTGCTAGCGGTTATTCTTTATAATATTCACGCAAGTTTATTGGAACGCTAGTGAGAAAAATGCTTATTAATGATTCATGGCCACATTCATACCTACATACATACATGTAATTTCTTTTCTTTAAGGGCGTTGCTTTTCTTGAAGAATGGCCCGAGGCGCAGCTATCTAGTTATATGAACTGCATTGATAAATGTTTACCGTTACGAACGAGGTCACAAAAATCCCAAGAGTCGTAATTAGAATATTTATATAACACTTACAACGGGTTCACCTTGTGCACCGATCTTATTGATTTATTTCGCTAGAATTCTGACTAAGTGTATCAGGCTGTCTCCAACTACCATTCCACAATCGTTAGGAATTCTTGTTAGTAGATTAGTTTGATGCATATAACTTTCGTTCGTTCAATGATAATGTTACTTGTCGTGAGCCTGGTGCTATGTGCCTTGTATGATAACCTAAACGTATGGAAATTGTATCAGAAGCAACAATCATTGAAATGGAGAAAAGCGATGCGTGGATAATTTTGTAAGAAAAAAGGTATTCAGTTTACGTATTGATGGTCCTTGGAGAGACGTGTTCGTTTTGGAATAATTAGGGGGTAAATAAATAAACTTAGGAGATAAATAATAAATTATGTCAAGTGGATGACAATTAATGGGATTTAAATAAGTTAGTACGAGAAAGAAAATATTTTCTTAAATACACTCCATAATGTAACACACAATACAGGACGCTACACAAAACGGATTTCCAAGAACTTCAAAAATTAATTGTTGAAGTTGGCAGAAGTTATTTCTAACGGGAAATAATTTAAGGGTATTTGATGGATCAAGGTTGTGGATACTGAAAAATTGAAGATTTTATCGTCGGCAGTAAATAAGAATTTTGAAGATGTGCCTTCGGCAAGAAAAGCTTGCTGAAATAAATATGTAGTTGCTTTTGTTTGAGAAGAGAAGCGTTCTTTGATATTATTTGTGAACGAGTAAATCCTCCGAAAAATACGTTACTTGAATTTATTACCATAAAAAATTAAAAGGAGACTCCTGGAAAAGGTAAAAGTAAAGGAAATCGATTTCGACCAAGGAAATAGGAGGAATCTGATATTTTTGTAATTGGTATCGTTCTGACGTCTCCAGAATACACCAAGAAATATTTGTAAAAGTAAATTAATGTAAATATTAATATAAAATAACAATCACATTTACTCTTTATAGAAGAAAATGCATGTTTACAATTTACATCCAGCATGAATTTCAATTCATCCAAAGCAGCATTCTACTTTGTTCTTTGTCACTTTTAATGCTCAATTTGGATAAAATGCAGATGAAAACACAATTTATAATTTTCGTCGTAGATGAATCACCCGTATGGCACATCGAGAGCGAAGAGTGTAAATCATGATTAAATTCATCTTAAATGTAAATATGCGTAATATGCGTTCTAACTATTTTATTGGGAATTCTTCTCTTTCCTCACTTACCCTTGCAATCACTCTCGTTTCTAAACTGACGAAGTGAATGCAAAATTTGACAAATGTAAATTGGTCTCCTTTCACTTTCATTCTCACTATGGATGAATCATCCATAGTGTATGCTAAAGGTATAACATGTAAATTTGCCTTTAGTGACACCTTTGACTTAATTTTAAAAAATTTATTTCTTGAAATTGAATCTCCAGTGTTTAAGATGATATTTTTTTACAGATATTGTTTAAGTGAAATTTGAGAGTGGAAAATACAAAAACCAGATGTGTTTTTAGTCGAGGATATGATATTACATTCACCCTCCAAAAAATTATAACGTTTTAGGAAAAGGTGCAAGTCGGTTTGAGGATGTTATTTCTATTAATATTTTAAGAAAATGGTGTTTGTATAAAATATGGCTGCAAATGCATATGTATGAGTTCTAACCGCCTTTTTTTTTTTTAATATCTTTATCGTAATAAACGGCAAATGTTTGAAGGAATTGCTCATAGATTGACGAACGCGTTGTAGCATATTGGAATCATTCCTTATAACAGTGACAACAATATTAATGAAAGTTTTCTGTTTTCAATGGGATTTACACTAACTAAAGTCTATTTTTCCCAAAAAAAAAGAAATCCAAGACATCAGGTGAATCAACAGGATTCAACGGTTAGAATAAGTTCTACCCCAGAACACACGGGGTGGATGTTGTGGATTAAGGTTTTGGGGAGGACCCTTTGTGCTACCCTCCAGAACAGAGCTCCTAATTTGGACGAGCGCCAGACTGTCGCACAACATGTGCTTCAGCGTCTCGTCTTCAATGTGAAATGCATGGCAGAGGGGGTATTAGCCAGTCCCATGCGGTGCTAGCCACGGGGAAGGATGCTAAATTGTGCTGCATCTCCAAAATGCATGAAACGTGTTGTTCGTCGTATTTTATATGCTCATATTCTAGCCACAGTCCTACACAGATAAATCCTACACCCTTGCAAAAAAAAGGTGCTGCGGGGTGCCTCCAGGGTCGGCAGAACCGGCAATTGGCATACTAACCTCGATAGCCAAACAACAAATCAGTTTCTGGTTAAAACAGAAAGTCCTTCAATTCTCATGGTTTGGTACGTGCGAAGGAGTGCATCTCACCTAATCATATCAGAACTGGAGAATTACTAAAACTTGACCGTAAAAGGGTGAAAATAATTACTTCTGTATTTGCAGATTACTGCAAACTCAGAAAACACCTACACAGAATCGAGTTATCGGAAGAAACCGAATGCCGACTGTGTATGAAGGACGAAGAAACAGTAGACCATGTTATGCGCCATTGTCTTACGGCCACCCGAATCCGGTACTCCATCTTTCGAAGTTAATCACTTCCCTAGCTGACCTGAAGAATTTCTCATTGAACAAGATCCTGAGCTACCTCAAGGGCCTGGCCTTGTCTGATGAACTCTAGGATAGCATCCGCTCTACAGGACTTGCCGGCCGATTAAGAAAGGCGATTAATCGAACCAAGCGTTACATCAAGTATCAAGTATCTAGTCACTCGTAAAGTCTCTTTTCGCAAATTTACTAATGTTACCTGACTACGTCTTTGAGGAAACGGAAAGCGGCCAACCGTTTTGACAATAATAATTGTAACAGTAACAGTAAGCACAATTACAAACGTTAAATACCTAGAAATAACACTCAATTTTAAGCTGCTATTATTGTAAGCAAAACAAATGTTAAAACTGTGAGAAATTATATTTAGTTTTGTTTTCGATCACATCCTCCTTAATATCTATTTGTGGCCATATGTTCGTAGGAACATTTTTTTCCTAAAATATTAGTAGAAATCGTATCCTTAGATTTTCGAATGTTCTTAGGCATCGCCCTATTTCTGGATGAATTACATTTTTTGGCCGGAAACATGAATTCAGAAATTCTGACGACACACTTGACTGTAGCGCATTGTGGTGAAACTTAAAGAAATCTTTAAAGATAGCGTAGTAAAATATGCATCACTTTTTTCTGGAGAAAGTAGCCATCATTATAGCAAGAAATATATTTCAGACCAATAAATAAAATACGTTTAGAAAGCACATCAGAGCCCGTGATAGGCGTTAATATATCACTTTTTTCCCCGAAGCTAAAGCCGCATAGGAAGCAATTAGCGCTCCACAATCGTCGAAAATAATTGGCTGGCATTTGGAAACTTCAGTAATAAGTAGTACAATTTTTCGAGGATCCACCGGAGTTTAACGCCAGTCGCAGCAACCGTGTTCTGTATTTATACATAGAGTATGAAATATCGCCCGTTGTACCGCAGATACTATAGTTGGAATAGTACTGTTATTACAGTATGTATTTACATCTTCCCTTTGTACATTAATTGTAACGAAGGCGGGATATTCCTACCGCACTGTACAACAGTTACGTTGGGGTTATGATAAATTATTTAGTAGGGATACGCTACGTGTGTGGTACTTTAAAAATTATATTTCGTAACGGCGCTAAATTTAATGTGTAATTTATGTTTGGGGCTGTACAGATTTAATGTTAGAAATTAGTGCAGTCACCTATTCAATTGTCGTAAATAAATATATGCCAGTATGTTTCTCCTTGTTAGTATATGTGCTGCTTCTTTTAATGACGTAAATACGTCTTCTTGACAAGCGTAATACGATAATTATTATACTGTGGGCTGGGCATTCAGTTTTTTTTCTTTTTAATGTATACACAGCAGATTTAGAATTTTAAGCAACAGTGTATTCTATATTAATGATTTTCGAAACCTCTTCAGGGCAAATTAAATAAGAATTAGGATTCAAATATATTACTTAAAGGAAATTAGTTTTAAATTTATTTTCCATGCAGAATCAATTATAGTTTAGGTAAAATACGAATGCCGATCGAATATAAATTGGACTTCTTAGATTTATTGTTACGGTAAAGAAAACTATAATATAACCAATTATTTTTCATAATCTCCACTTATATTTACAAAATTTTACACCGGATTGGAAGGTTTTTTAGTCCCGTCGTCAAAGAATGAAGTTGCCATATTTCTTTTCGGGTCAAACTAGCTGAGTGCTCGAGGGTTGTCATTAAGATGAATTAATCTTCAGACAGGCATATATCATCTTCTTCGCCAATGAGCAAGCTCTGTTTCGGAGCCGGAAGTACACGTCAATCATGGAGGTACGCCTCTGTAATCCAAAGAAAAAAAAACATTCATTTCAGTGATGATTCTCTGTGCTCCGGGTGCATGACTCGTTTTCTGCTGACTGTCGCTCACTAAAAAATTGTTTGTTCGAGTCGTAGCCTTTGAAAGCTTGTTTTCAGTGAACTGCGCTGTTAATCGACGTAAAATTTCGGCAGGTTTTATACATTGTGACAAAAGAAAAAGTAATGCCTTGCTCAACCGACGAATATACACCTCTTGCTCAGACATGATACCACTTACCACAGAACACCAATTAAAGAGAAACGCAACCTCTGTACATTTCGTTAGAAACACGTATGTCATTACAGCGCCCTCCGAGGGTTGCAGTGGCCAAACATGAAATTACAACTGAACCGTACTTACGAAATATGGCGTGACATTTAAAAGTTAGATATGTTTCGATTTTCCTGAATCTCATCAGTGTGATACGTCTAGTAATAATGAGTCGTATTTACATCTCTCATTTAATTTAATAATGCCCTGACTACATTTCTAATCCGACTTTTAATCATTTCTGAGAATAAAAATTTTCGCTAACAGTAGTAATATTCACAGTAAAAGATTAAAAATTATAATTAAAGATTTAGCTACGGTATTGTTAAATTAAACATTAGGTGGAAATATTAATTAGCTGAAATCACAGACATATCTAAAAAAGCCTACAAACTCGAAAATAAAAATTAATGCTAAAAACAGAATAAGAAACATGTAAGTAATTATAAATATAATAAAAATTTTAATTCTGTTAAAATTGATAATGATACCTCTTCATTTTGTGTTGGTGACAGAGATCGGGTGATGAAATTATTGTCCGAAAGAGAAGAAAGTGTAGCATAAATGCAATAATCATGATCAAACTAGTTGAAAACAAGTATTCAAAGGTGAATTTGCTTTTCCTGGTTCTAAAGAAAGTAAATTACCTGGTTGATTTTCAGAAGTGGATGATAATGGAGATAATCCTTCATTACTAACTTTCGAAGAGGGTGCACGAGAGATAGCATCATGATTAAAGTACTTCGTTAGAGAATGATAATTATAATCAGAACTAGGAAACTGCCTACAGCTAAAGATGATGTACCTACATTAATTATGTGGGTGACATATATTTTTCCATGTTGTTGGGTTACTTGGGAACGTATGAAAGTGAATTGATTCTGTATCCCTATAAACGCCTGAACAACCGGGAAATTTACAACACTTGTGAATCCTTGGCATGCCTATTAAACACGCAAACTAAATCTAAGAAATTTATCTAAAATCAAAATTTATTACTTACGTTTAGAATAGCACAAAGGATGACATCTAACACTATTGTCGGTTGTGGTACGCGAGCGGCACCTAGCGGGAAAAGCGACAAAATCATCGTAGTGCGTGGGACAAGGGAAATTATAATAAATCTATTAAAAACAATTTCCTTGAAATTCCTACCAAGGTATCACATTTAAAAATATTGGAGCTAGGCGCACCTTCAACATTAAACATTACGTTTTTCGCAATATTATTGCCAACACTAATTCAATTACTTGAAGTTGAATTTCTCGCTTATCAACGTTGGTCACTCTGCCTCGGGGGTGCTACTGACGACCAGGGAGTCCACCAGAGATTATCAAATCACCTCTGGTGTATTCCTGATGGACTTTGCACCCCACCCAACACATTCCAAAACTGCACGTTACCAACCTCACCTAGTGGACGGTTTAGTTTAAAGCTGGTTTGTATTTGATCCATCCTCCTATTAGAAAAATACTAGGTATTCGCTAATAATGAATGACGAACAATGATTAAGAACTTTATAACCTGTACATCATTACAGTGACTTAATTACAAAAAATAAATAAAACTGTGTCGCTATTTAATAAATATGGATGACGTTGTAGTTTTCTTTAATAAAATTTTCGGTTAAAAGTTAGAAAACCACACGGAAAGAGGCAATTAATATGAATCTCTTGATATATTGAGGCGATATTTAGAAAACAAGTAGGTAAAATTTCAATGGAATTTATTTACTACTGGAACTCCATTGTACTCTGTCATAAGATGTGGGTAGCGCCGTATAGTACTCTTATAATTTGCATATCTCTTTTTATAATGCAAGCCCGCTGGAGTGCCGTACAAAAGATTAACAATTACACACAACGTCTGTGTGTACCTCGTAAAGTAAAACTGATCAATATCTAATTAGCTTGTTAGTTTGGGTTTGTTTGCTTTTTCATTTTTCCTAAAATCTCACAGCAAATTTAATTAGTTAGGAACATTCTAAATTAGAAACATCCTTTTGATGTCGTTAATTTTTTAAAATGGTCATCTATTTTAATGAATTTAGCATGCTTGCCCAAGAATTCCTTTATGAGTTTATTTATACTCTGCATTATATTCCGTCGGTAGTTCTGTACCTTTAATGATGAGGAACTGGTACTTGTTTATGTTTTTTAGCTTATTTATCTTACAATCGTATTTGTTTCTTTTAGTTTTACTTTGTTGCATTGCTGCAATAGGTGTAGTGTATTGTACAATTTGCATACAAACAATTACCCGCTAGCAATAAAGCAGTAATATAAAAAACATGTTGTATCACTGGTTTAAACAATTTTTTATCTATTTATATCTAATAAACACATTGACTGAGGGAACGATAGATCAATTGGTCAAAAGGTACAAAACACCTCATAACAAGTAATACAAGGTGAACCAGGAAAACTGGAAATTTGAAATGCGTAGTGACAACCCATATACAACCGGCACACTTCATCACAGCATTGCTGGGGCTTCACCTGCGTTAACTAACTCGCGTTTTCCTAGAAGCAACTTTTTGCGCCGCGCAAAATCGTAAAATCGTATTATGTCGTCCGGAGTGTAAAATCGATTCCGCTGCGTATTGGTGTTTTCCTAAATAACTGAGTTTAGTGTAATCAGACTTGTCAGAAAATTCACTTAGTGGTATACAAATAGTAACGATGCGAAAATATGATAATGAATTGTTCCTTGCCCTGCTCATTTTCAAATATTTAAACGATGAAGAAGTAGAATTCGTGGTATAAACATTTACAAAATCGAGAAAAAGAGTAAAATATTTTTGTAACAAGAAGAGAAAGGTGTTCTCCAAGTACTCATCGGTAATCACGTAGTCGACGAAGAAGTACGATTTAAAGCAAGCTTTACATTTACTCCGGAGCAATTTTCTTCCATATTGAGCTGAACCAAAGAGAATCTGACGACAGATTGTTATAATCGAGTTCTATACTTCTCCAATTCTTGTCCATACTGTTTTTTGTTGTTGTGTCCGTTGGTTGTATAGGCAGACAAACAGTAAGTAGCACAATGTCGTTATTATTATATTAATGATTATTATAAGGAAATCAGGAGAACAAACATGACAAATAGCCATCAACTACGCAGCGTATGATGCAATAGACTCCTCCAGTACCAGCCGATCTTGCTCTGCGTACAACGCTAGACTTCGTGTTTCCATCTGTAGGAAAATGGCCTTATAGTTTTTGTAACGTTAAGTGGACGGTATATTGGGCTGGGCGTTTTACGTGGTACGCGACGCAAAAATCCTGCTTCTAGGAAAATGCGGATTGCGTCAATCAGTCGCTTAGAACAGTAATGTTAAGAACCATGGGCCTTTTATCGGTTAATTTTTTTGGCACTTTTGATGTTTCTTAAGTAATGTTATGGAATAGAAATAGTAACCATGCCAAGGTATGAACATAAATCGTTTAGGAAAAAAGGAATTTCCTGACTCTTCTCATTTTCCAATAGTTAAACGATGAAAAAGAATATGAAGTATGAATGTATGAGATATGAAGTATACTTCATATTTCCGCGGGAGAAATTTTCTTCCATTTCGAGCTTAATCAAAGAGAACCCGACAACAGATTGTTACACCATTTTTCCAATTCTTGTCGATGCTGTTTCCTTTTTCATGCCCAGCTGAGTCCGTTAGGTGCACGGTCAGATTACGCGGTATCGCGTCGCATTCGGCGCAGATCAAGCCCCAGCATAACGCTGACGCACGCAACACTCATTTGTCGTGAAGGCGTTTTACAAAAACAGTGACTGCGGTGCCACTCCCATGAAATTTCGTCGTCTGTAGAATTTAGGCCGTCATGATTGTGTTTTGCTATATTTGAAACTTTCGTGACAAAACAACCCGTAACTTGAACATTCTCGAGATGGACAATACGTGGTTTTGGCGAGATGATGATGCAACCGATACTGCAAACATAATATTGTTTGAAGGAATCACCTAACTTTTCAGTTTGCGACTTATTCTGTGCACAGCACTCGACCAACAGCAATTGGGGAGTCGAAAATCAGAATTTTAGAGAAAATTCAAGAGCTTTTTAGCCAGCAATTTCAAAGAGCCATGCAAAATCTTCGTGTTTGGTTCGAGGAACACATACAGAGAGACGGAAATCATCAACTCAACATTATATTTAAAAAAACCTGTTGTCTGTATGCAACCCTTTATAAGACGCAGTGTAGTTTCATTCCTAAAGATCTCACTTTTATGAAAAGGCTTTGGAATATCTTAGAAATTAATGACTAGATATAGAGAGTGCTTAATAAAAATGAAAGTAACTATACTATTCTTTCTTTTTATGATATAAAATACAGGGTGATCTATTTAAAATAATTGAGGAATCAATGTATTTGAATTTTGACTCGCCCTGTATTCAGTTTTGACAATTTTGAGGAAATGTCACTTTGTTATAAAAGGGGACCAAATCAAAAGTCTGTTTGTAAAAGAAAAATTTCAGACTGTGTTGTTTGCAGTGTACAAGACCTTGAACCTACAGTGATTTTTATATATAATTGACCATAACTTCTGAAACGCGTTGTATAAGTCGATGAAATTGTATATTGGGAGTGTGGGGCACGAGCTTAACGTAAATCCGAAATAGTATACAGGCTGTTCCATTTAAGAAAACGTATGTTTGGTTCACCCTGGTGATATGAAACAACCTGTATATATGAAAATAATTTTAACATGTTAAGTTTAAGACAGTCGACAATTTTCGTAATAACTTGTTTTGATATTTTATATGATAACGGATATATCGAGCTTTGCCACACTAATGCGTAGCCTGTATATAGAAGGTTTTTGAAAGAGAAAAAGTAGAAATAAACACTTTAGCCATCGATACTAGGTGAAACTCGCTTTAATATATTTGTAACTTAAAACAACAATATCTTCATAAAATACCTCACCTGGTTTTTGAATAGAAAACTCGTTTCCTGGGCCAAGTTATATTGAAAGGATTGACATTTATGTACTTAAATTTCAAATGTCAATTAGACATAATAAGTAAAAGATTGATGGAGACTTACGAAAGTAGAGGTTGTTGTAGCTGTGAAGAGGGATGTAGAAAATGTGGGAATTTCATCCACAACAAAGAAAAGAACACCTATTGCGAAAAAAGTTGTAACAGCTGGTGGAGGGTTATTAGTGTATACTGTTCATACTTGATTATAGTATTATTAGCATTCATATTGGCTGTATACGGTCTCAATATGTATGTAATATACGGTGGAATCGATAGTCAGCTCAATAAAACCGATCTACTCCCAAGTAATACCCCCCAATTAACAATATTTCCCAAGCTAAATAAAAGCAAACTTTTGTGGTACACCAATAAGGGAAACGCTTCACACCACATTTCCAGGCAATATTATATAGACTACCTGGATAACTTCTTTGAGCGATATGAAGACTTAGATCCTGATGTTTACGTCGATTGCAACGATGCAACTGTTAATCGTAAAGGAAAATTTTGCACATTCACAAAACAGATGTTGGGACCCTGTGGAAAAGACGGTTATGGTTATCGAGAAAACAAACCATGCATATACTTAAAATTGAATAAGATGCGAGGTTGGGATCCTTGGAAAAAGGGATCCAAAGATAAAGATAAGGACAAACCGGGACAAATTACTGGCGAGGAAGACGAATTCATAGCAACAGGCCATAATAAAGGCAATCAAACTATGACCGCTGACTGTTATGGTATTTCGACATTCGGTTGTGATAATATGGGGAGAATAAAACTTTACCCAAAACACTATTTCCAATCATATTACTTTCCTTATAACGGATCAGATAAATATTTGTCTCCTCTGGTTGGAGTTCAACTTCTAGACATTGTAAAAGGTTTGGTGATTGTAATAACCTGTCATGTATGGGGTTTTCCAATGACAACAGAGGTACGAAAAATGCTTAAGGCTGAGGTACATATTTTTATTGACGATTAGCATTTAATTATACCTTTTTTTCGGTAATGTATTTGTAATAATATCTAATAGTGTGCAGTTATATGTTTACATGTTATCAAATTTCTGGGATTTCAACAGATATCCCTATGTCAATTGGTCAAATTAATCTTGGCTTATGTATACGTGTAAAAAATGTGCACAATGAATATATTCTAGAAAAACAAAATTTGTGCGTTTTTACAATTACATATACAGGTTCTACTCACAGATGGGGTGTAAGAATCTTAATATTCGTCACAATACATTCAGCGGATTATATTCCTAATGTATTTGTGTGTATTAAATTCACATAATTGTTTGTACACGTGTTATTCATTATTGCGTCTTCATTATAATGTATTAACATTTTTATCAATTTTTTCCTGTGAACAATTGAATGTTAGCAATAATCTGATGTCGACGAAATCAATTTTTTCATTGCTTCATTCCATTAGTATCGAACCTATGCTAAAAATCTTCGTAATTTTAAACGAATCTACTTCGAAAAGTATAACATCAATGGTGTAACATTTACTATCAAGATTTTTATCGTTATGGAAGAAACATAACTCTTGTAGAATCTCTGTGGTAGTTCTAGTATTATTTTTCTTCAAGAATTTCTCGATGCTTGTTTAGGATATGCATAAAAAACAAGCTATAAATGATTGAGGTACCTAGGAAGCCATACAACCAGCAGGATGGTCTACTGGCCTGGCGCAGAACCATATCAGACGGCTTTAGTAGAATTGTTAGGATACCGAGACCGTGGAATATGGAGAGCCAGCTTGATCAAAGATCAGCACGGACGGACGAAAAATATGCAGAGGTGGGGTATTACCTTACGCAGTTCCACAAATACCTTCATTAAATAGAAAAAGTGGCCATACGGTACTCTGCCATCGGTGATGCGCGCCATATCTTCTTTACCTGGACAGGACCCAGGAAATAAGATCACTTACTCCAGATCATGTAATGAGAGTGATACTATCTAGCAAGAATTGCTAGGGTAAGGTCCTTTCATATGCTGCAAGAGTAATTAAGACAAAAGAGAGGATGAGACTCAAAGAACAAAAAAAGAGAGACGTAAATACGGAAGATCACGCTTAAGTAAGTAATTTGAAAAAGCGTTCTGAGGCAGATATATTCCACTAGACCTGACAGTCCATTATGCATTTCCCACGATCAAAAATTGGTACAGCTCTCATTTTTGTTCCGTAAATTCAACAGCAAATATTTCCCTTTTGCCGAATTTTTTGCATCTCTTTTATAAATGAATGAATGAAGGAAGAGACATGCTTAATTAAAATAACATACGCGTGTTGGTAGCCCGCATAGTAACGCAACTGCAGAAAATTTTGATTAGAAACAAATTCACGACAAATTTTCCTCTTGAATTCGGGCGTTGAAAGGGTGAAGGAGCAAACCATGTCGCTCATATATGTTACCGAATCTCCTCTCCGTATTTCGCGCATTTTGTAGGGAGAAAATCGTGCCGCGGGAACATCTAGATTGAAAACTGCTAGCGGCGTAAACGCGCCGAGGGAAGGAGACATTGAATTCGTTAATTGCAGGGAAAGCCGCCCCGGGTTTCCGTTAAGTTCGCATTCAATGTGATAAACTAGTTATTTAACGAATTACAAAATGAAATATTACCAACAACCGGCTTATTTTCCCGCAAGTTAACAAACTTTAGTAATTACGTCCGGAACGGAAAGTACGAAATTTAATTTAGAATCGCTCTCTAATAAAGATTGTGTAACAATACATCGTTTCTATATTGTTTGTCCGAGCATCGAAATTAGAGTTATTAATCGCGCGTAATAACCGCCATCTTTTCTTGTGAATAGTTTTCGCAATTCAGCTAAACGATGATTGGAATATGTAATTATCAAATATTACATCAATCTTTGACAACTATGCAATGAACAAGGAAAGAACAATGAATACGGAACCACGTACCATTAGATATACACAGAGAGAAATCCTTGTCGGAAATGCTTACAGGGCGCAGTAGGTACTAACGATTTTGTGGAAATAAGTAATACAAACGAATGGACTCTAACGTACACGTTTATCAATGAATAGTAGTAGTTGTTGTTTGAAATAGTAACACAATTTTGTTAAAATCTGAATAGCTACATTTGGAAGTAACAAAAATTAATAATCCAATGTACGAAAACTTAGCACACATTCTATAATTATTTCACAGTGTCAGTAAATGATTTTACTAGTATCTACTGTGATAGTATCACACAACAATGTGACAATAAAACCGCAAGACCATGTAATAAAAAAGACTAAATATATGGAATATATGATTGGCGCTCTCGAAGACGCGATGCGCATGTGTAGTTCTGTGTCTGGTGCGGTTAAGGCTGTTTCACATCTGGTAGGGACAATGTAATTCCGCTACGGGGCGCTAGTAGTGCCGATCTCTAAAATTCATTCCAGGTAACGCCTAAATCTTTGCGGTGGGAGGAGCAGGTTACAAAGTTTGTGTATAATGAATGTGGATATTTCATATTGAATCTCCCTAGCTATAATTTTGTATTTATTAACTGATCCTCTATTTTATTATAAATTGAAAGTAGGCAACTTGGAGTTATTATGTAGATATTGACGTATTTACATTTGATATTAAGCTTTCTATTTAAAAATGTAAACATAAAACCAAAATTACCCAACACTAAGCTAATTTATATTGTGTTTGCTTTAGTTTAGGGTAATCTAAATATTTGCTGGAATTCTACGATAGCAAGTATTAGCCGAATATAGGAGTAAAGGTCTTAATTATCTTTTATTATTAATTGTATTTTATTATCCTATCTATTTAATAACCAATTGCTAATGTTAGGAAGTTATGAATTTCCATGTGGATTATTTCATATTGAATGTCCCTAGCTATAATTATGTATTTATTAAGTCACATGATCCTCTAATTTATTATAAATTGAAAGTAGGTATGTTAGGGGTATTATGTAGACACTATGTTATGTTTCAAGGCATATGCACTTTGTCAAAATAACTACTATATATATAGATGGTCTCTCAAGTATACTGATATATATTCAAGCTAATGTAAAAATTGGGTCAACTCTAGCAAAATATACACAATTATGAATAACAGGAAAACGAAAGGAAGTAAAGATTTAGTTTTAGGCACATATGTAGGTATTATTTAATATCGCTAGGGTCTCTTGTTTTCATGGCCCTTGGTATTCGGCCATCTACTATTTCCGGCAGTATACATTCATAATAGTACGTTTGCAGCTTTGGAAGCATAATGTTTGTCCATAAGTTTGTGTCTCTATATATTCGTTCTACATGGAAATCCGATTTTGTATAAATGACGAAATCGCAAAAATTCCGATTCAAAATATTTAATTGACCCTGGACTATATAGTAATAATTGTGATGGCGTTTGAGCCTGAAAAAGAAATTGAATTTAGGAATAATCAAATTAACCAATTAGCATACTTACTTTATCACATTATCTTCAACGGTATAAATAAATAAAATATTGCAATTATTTCTTATTAAAGTAGGTGTATTTTCGAAGCGCAAACTCGAGATTTCGGCATTTTCATAAAAGAATCACTGACAACTTTACAGGACACTATTTAAAACCAGTAATAGTACTGCTTAGTTGTCTGTGGTAACGATAAGAAAACTCCTGTATATATATTGTTATGATCAACCCCACCACCTATTTGTGTGCGGGTTAATTACTTTATTATTATAGGATTTGTGAGTAGTATACCTCATATTCCATATCTTCCTTTCGTAGTCACAATTACTTGTGTATTATTGTATGCACAATGTAGCAGGTAAGTAATAGAGAAGCAAGTAACCCCTCATTGGATAATGTATATATTCAGGGCGGGGCTAGATAAGGGATGGTACACATAATTGTTTTTCCTTAATAACCTGGTAATTAGCACAGCTTTTTTCCCGCTCTAAGGGATTGAAAAGGTATAGCTTTTATCTATTACATGTCATCGATAGTTTTGTATTTTTTGGCAATTAATATATCCAGAAACGCCAATTAATTTTTTATATTATCATAACCATTTTATAGACAAATCAAACATTTTTTCAGAAATCTAAAAATGACAAGTTACAGATTTCATCCATATCCTTCAATACATGAAAGAAAAAACCTATTTTGGCTACGCATTCTGTAGTTACGATGGAAATAAAATTGGTTTTTTAAAATTTTAATTAGGTTTTTTTTTATTAAAAAGCAACTACAATGGTACCTGTATATGAGAATATATAAGTTCTATGATAATAAAAGCTCTAAAATCATTTAACATAACAATAACTGCAGTTTTCATATCGTTCTAAACAGCCTTAAGATATTGCGGATAGTGTTTTCTTGGCGTTTTAATATTAGTATGTATGAATTAATTTTGTAAGATTACGGAATAGATAAATTCGTTACAAACCGATTGAAGGGGTGGGATCTCTCGTGTTTAGAGGAAAAGTTTAGAGATTAATAATGTTCCTTTACATTACCCTAGTGATTAACATGGCGTAAGCGATTACGAGCGGGAGTTACTTATGTCAGCTTATATTAAAAGACATTTCTAAACATTTTCGGCGTTACGTTGTAACGCCGGGGTAGATTCTATGTAGAACAGATGAACTGCTCAGATTTTTTTCATTCATGGAAATGTGGTTTAGAAAGACCCCATATTTGATGAAAGTTTCGGGCCCAATAAGCACAATATGTGATGATGAAGTCCAAGATATAGGACAATGGTTGCAACACAATATTGGAAAACTGGAACAAACATACAAGATACGGCAGTCATTTGAAGAAAACATTTTACAATATTTTCAGAATTATTCTTGTCTGAAACTACCTTTAGGTTATACTTAGGTAAGCTACAGCATTGAGTAATTGAGAGTTACAAGTAATTTTTGGTTATGTTTAAAACACTTCCTAATTTATTTATTACAATTCTGATATATTACTATGCTACCGGTTTCGGTAGTAAAGTAGAATACAATTGCCGTTGTGGCATCGTAGAGGGTACGTCCGCAATGCCCACATTCGTAGTTTTCACGTTTTCATCCATTGACCATTATACATCACTAAGGATATTCCTGAAGATGGTAATTAACTGAAACCGGTAGCATAGTTATGTAGTAAGATTACAATTAATACATTAGAAAGACTACTGTATTGTTTTAAATACTTATTTGTGTTAAAATTTGTAATATATAATAACCCATTTGCTTTAGTTTAAGAATATCTTTCCAGTTTGTAAATCTAGTGTATTTATACTACCTACCTTGATTCTTTACAATGAAATCAAACTTTACGGATAAAATAAAGAATTAATGATAAAGTTATTAGAAGTGTTACACACTGAAACAATTTAAAACACCAATGTGGACATTTTACATACTACATTAGATAAATTTCGCAATAAGGATTAGTACAAATTATTGCAAATATATGTATAGTAATCTAGACAAGTATATACTACAAATATGAATACACAAGTTAAAACTTAACCATACAAAAATGTAGTATTAAGTCATATATTGTCTCGTAGATGTTACAATAAAATAAGTAAAATTTATTATAAAATTATTATAATTCAAAGTAATAAGTACAACAGTGTTTATTTCTGCTCAGCAAGTTATAGAAAAGTCACACAATACTGTGTAAAATTTTACTCACAATCAGTAAATACTACTTTTTTTCACATACAAATTGTTTCATACAAATTGTAAGAATTATTACTACAAACTTAGTGCCACAATTTTATGGTAAATATTGCTGCAAATTATATTTGTTCCTATATGTACTACAATGTGTAGTATAAACACTGACAATTGTAATAAAATTTCCTACATTTTTCTCTCTGTGTAAGGGAATGAAATATTTCGCTTGCCATTTACTCCCTGCTGTTGCGCAATTCTTGTGTAGAAAAGGCGACGAACTACCAAGGTCAAATTGTGAAATAAATCTTAAATTGCCTATTTTATTGAGAAGTAAACTAAAAAGATAATTTTCTTTGATCAGAGATATAGAAAACTAAAAATTAGGAAATCTATCTGATTAGCAAATAATCCTGAATTTATTGCTGGCACTTACACAAAAGTATCAGAAATAAGTTCATTTTATTGTGAATTTCACATTTTCAGAAAATGTGTTTGATTCAAGGAAATTTAGTACATTTACTTGAATATAGTTATTATAGTTTTTTTTTTGAAAGTTTATTCATATAAAAACAAAAATTACTGAATATTAGGGAACCGTTTCCTTGCGCCTAGCAAAGCGGCGCCTTTGAAATATTTCTGATTTGTAAGCTCTATTTGCTAAATTCCCGCATTTCAATTTCTTCTATTTACAGTTACAAACAATGTGGTGTGGTGGAAATGTGGTGCTTCTGCTTATTTTATATATTTTTTGAAGTATTTGATATTTCTCCGTTTAATAAAACAAGGTTTCTTAAACGAGGAAATAATTTCTCAAATTACTGAGAAAACCATTTTCTTAATGAAAGAAATTATTTCTTTCCCTATAAATAAGACAGAGAATTACTTGGATCAAATAATCGTTGTTTGCTTTTTGTAATTACTGCTCTGTGTCCAAGACCAGAATAGGCTGCCTTAATCATAGAAATGTAGAAAGTGCATTATGGGATTGTAGCTAGTCTTTAACATCACTGGAACATATATAATTACAGAACAAACTTCTGAAAATTACTTGTACCAATACTGGCAAGAAGAACATACTTAAGGATAATGGGTTCCGAACCTATGTGTCTAAAATTAATTGGCTTAATTCGTAGAAATGAGGTAATTTCAATACTCGCCAGGTATAGCTGCCGTTAAGTGAAAATTGTTTATTACATCTATATGTATGTGTGTGTTCTAAATTATATGCACTACTAACTCTCAATTCTATGTAATTAATGCTTCTATAAAACTAGACTGTGGTGATTAAATACCAATGTAATAATATACTTATGCAATAATTTAACAAAGTTTAGTTATAACTTCAGCTTTGAATACTATTTTAATATTCAGAGTTATTTAAGCAAGAGTACAGGAAGGCATTGGTACTTAATCGCACTATTCAGGATAGTGATGAGTTCATCTATCTCTAAAGGTGACTTTAAATCTACCTGCAACTTGCGGTCATGAGTTGGATTTGTGACCGTTTCGTGAGTTTCACAAAATTTTCCCCTCTCGGGCGTTCAGTTTATAGATGGAAAGTGAATGTGTTTATGAATTCTCGTTTAGTGTGTCATATATTATACAGGAAATAGAGAAAATTAAGACAAAAAAGTACCTTTAACTCTATGTAGAGTAACGTTTATCTAATCTCAATGTTGTACAATACTCAATTAAAATTAAAAGTAAATCTATCTATAATTGTACAATATATTTCAGTCACTAACATTTCGTCTATTTTGAATTAGGTCACTTACAACTATTTTAACCGCCTGTCTAATTCACAGTATTTTTTGCTCTCTTAGGGGTACTTAAGCACACAGAATTTTGCAGGAAAACAGTATTATAATAGTGTATTTCTTCCTGAAGAACTTTCATTAATTTCAATATATTAGGATGTGCTTTTCCGATCTGTCTGTTGAGTCTGTTATTATAATAATAATAATTCATGCCTCTCCCCAACAGCGTGAGCCAATTACAGGGGGTCGATGGCGGCCATGAGTCATTATTATTGCGCCTGCGCCCGTGGAGCGACTTAAGATCTAGGCCCTCAGCATTTGCCAAAGGAGTTAGGAAAACCACGGAAAACCTAACTCTGAGGGAGGTACACGGGACTCGCACCCATGACCCCGAGCGTAGTCGCTAACCGACTACGCCACTAGCCATTCTTACACAAAATTTCTTGTCCGATGACGTTCTTCATCGCAAGTCCATATTCGGCGAGAATTATCAAAAAAATCGTTAAATTTAGCAATGGCTTCATCGGTAGGAGAATTCTCCATTATACAGAGCAAACCATCTGTAACTTTATCTTCTCGTAGATGAGCTACAGCAGCACATTTCCTTATGGGGTTTCTTACTTCCTCGTTTTCCTTATACAAGTTTGTTAGACCTAAATCTTGTACTTTACGCCACAGGATTTGATTAAAATGAAAGTTACATCATTTGATAACTGTAGCCGGAAAAACTTCTTCTGAAGCATTAATTGCGGCAACTTCAAAATTCAAAATAAATTTTTTTGGTAAGTAATTCTTGATTTTATTTTTTAATAAGTAGAAAAATCGTTTATACGTGGCCTCTTTCTTGCGATGTAGCAGGGCATATACGATAGGAGTGATGTTTGTTCTTTCTCCTGCACCACCAATATCCACGTGAATTGTATATAATTGGCAAAACATTGAACTACAGCTTTTAAAAGTCCCATTGAATAGGAATCAAGAACCTCCTGCTAATAAATTACCTCCGTCCATTGCAAATACAAGAATCCTGTCTTCCATACCATCGTCAATTATAACATACTCTTTCATAAACTCGGGGGCCTGTATATCTTCTCGTTTTTTTTCGGAAGCAAGCTAATGCCTAGCGATTTGTGTCGCTCATTATATAATCCATGTTTCACTGATGTAAAGTGTGGAATATTTGTAACGAAATTCAAACCTCTGTCCTTAGCAACTATCATCTCTTGCCGAAATATTTGCGATACTAGAGTGTCAATTCTTCTCTTGCTCTCTTTTTGGCTTTATATAAATGCTTATCGACTTTATTTTTTGCAATATGTGGAACACAGTTATGGCTTTTCTCACTTTAACTTTTGATTTTACTTCATCAGTAGCAATTGCTTCTAGGCAATTCATGTTTATACAAATCCATCGAAGAGTTAAGTTTTTAATTTTTGCTTTTAAGTTGAGCTTGTATCGAGAATACAGGATGACTGGTTTTTCACGTTTTGAGCCCATCACTTCCATCACAAACAACCTAATAATAACGTTACTGCACTTACAAGATTTCCGAAGAACTAATTTATTTTAGTAATATTGCAATATTTTATATCATCCCTATATTGGTGGAGGTTATTGTAAACATTTATTCCTTATGCAATTACAAGTAAATATGAATTCACAATTTGTTTCTTAATCTGTTAACAACCCCTTAACTACTTTCACCTCTTATAAAAGTAATTATATATTCAAACCTGTACCTAATTCCCAGTCGTGTATAATGTAAAGATGATTCTTAATTCCTTGCCGAGTTCAATAATTATCTCTTAATAGAGGCTTAATGCTTGGTTTCTGGAAATTTTACGCACAAAACAAACTTAAGAAAAAGAAATACAATTTGGACGCCCGAAACGGGAATATTTCAGGTAACATTTTTCAAAGCCCGAAAGGGGAATGCACGAAACGGGAAGAGAGCGATGAGTTGACCGGTTTATTTTATTATAGATTGGGATTGGCGATAAGTTGCACTGTACCTCTCTTCTCTTACTTCTCTTACTCTAGCATTTCTATAACTCGTACATTTTACTGGCACTTAGATTTAAGTACAGGAACAAGTTTCAGGATTTATATACTTCCCACTAGCATTTAATAAATTTTTTTTGATGGTATATTTCCCAAAATTTTAAAAATAGTAAGAATAATACCAATGCATAAGCAGTTAGTATCAATCTTATCTTGTTTTTCCAAACTATTCGAAAAAGTTACGTTTCCCGTATTGTCATTTTTAGATAAATTTAATACAATATTACCCAGACAGTTTGGTTTTGTTGCGCCTCGGTCTGCTTTAATTGCATACCTTGATCATGTACATGACCTTCTGGATAGCGGCAGTCGGATCGATAGTCTCTTTTGTGATTCGTTAGTGGCATTTGGTACCGTCAATCACATCCTCCAACTGCTTACGCTGTCACTGTACGGTTTGAGAGGATGTTGTGATCGGTATATTGCATCCTTCTTGAGCGGCCGTACTCAGTTCCTCAAGATATGCAGAGGCGGGTCGAGTTTCTTACTCCACTGAATTACGGATATCTGAGAGTGTTCCTCAAGGATCTATTCTAGGCACACTTGTGTTCATTTTATTTGTTAATGCATGTTACCCTGATAAAGACCTCTATCAGTTCGGGCTTTGGTGATTCCGGGTAATGATGAGAGAGATATTTCTTCGGCTGGGAGTATCTTTTGTGGGGATATGTCTTCGTGGTATGATCGCAATGGTTTGGTACTGAACGAAACTAAAACATCATTATTGTACTTTAATTCCTCTAGACACGTTACGAATAGCTATCCAGTTGTTCACTTGCGCGGTAGTACGATACCTGCCTATACCTTTGTGCTAAGTTTTTGGGTCGATTCATTGCAGTTCTAGAATCACCATATTATCGAATTATGTTCGAAACTATCCTCTTTGAATTATATATTCCTCAGACTTAGAGGCTGTGCTGATGTGGTTGCATTGTTGATGTTCTGTCATGCCCATATTTCATCTTGGCTGCGTTATGGTATTCCTTTTTTGGGCTAGCCTTCTTAGTGTTTTGTTGTTCAGAAACGTCTTATAAGACAATATTAGCAATGCCTTCTCCTTCCTCTCCCCTCTCTCACAGTTTCCAAGATCGACATACCTATCGTTAGTTAAGTGACTAACCACTTCTGTGCCTTAAGTTTATCTAATTTAAACCAATGTAAGCTGGCAATATCATTGTCACTCTTTATTTCTTCACTGCTAGTTCGTTTGTTTATTTAGACGAATTAAACATTCGCTCATATGTGCACATATTTAATCGTATTACGCCCATTTTTATTTTTTATTTTGCGTAAAGATTAGATTGCAATTATCACACACAATCAACTATCATATCTAAACTCGTCGTATGAAGTACCTTTGTAGAAGGCTTTTATTAAAGTACTAATTATATACTCCTGACATTCTAACGTGTCAAGTCCAGTACCCTGCAGAATGCGGCGTTAATTACTACATTTTAAGTACACAATGCGTGAACAAATAAGTTGTGACAGTCAAATGTTATATTTATGTATCGAACTCTTATTCTTCATTCAATTCCCTTGTTTTATTGTAGGGATCAGTTTTATAAGTTGTTAGTTTACATAAGATATGGTCGAGTGTGTAACGTGTTTTGTTAAAGTAAACAATTCGATAGGGTAAAAATTTATTACGCATTCCAATTACAGACGACGTCTGGCAATTAAACTAACGAAACAATATTCTAGAAGCATATGCTCGTGGCTAAATGATGTGTGCGAATTTGCACCGCCAGTGGGGACCCTATTAATAGTTGTTAAAATATAAACACAGCTTATATACTACAACAACAAGACTGCAATGATACGAACATCACCCTTGACAAATGTCACAAATCGGGGCAGGATGACGTATGCGTACTTCTCGAGGTGTTTTCACCTTAGATGCAAGTACTGCACTGACCATTTTTGAAATTCAGTTCAATATCACAGATGAGAACTTCAAGATGGTATACGGAAAATGATTTACACCAGCACTAAATATACCATGGGAAAGTTTTAAATACCTACCGATCAATAAAAACCCGTTTTATAAATATGTTAAGCAATATAGGCATTATGACCTATGCATAGCCGTCTATTATAAACACCAAACCATTCATTGCTGTTTTAAAATTAAATTTAGGCGTTTGGAGAAATCACACGAATTGAATAAAGGTTTTACGATTCCCACTTTGATTTATGGGTGTACAGTTTATATACTATCCAGGAACAGTTGTCAATGAGTAATGGTAATATTTAGATTTTCTACGTACGTTTTCAATCCTTCATTGAGAACAAATCGTTCCACTCCTCATGAAAATTCAATAAATCAAAATTTTATGCTCCATGATTTCATCGTTCCACAATTATGTTTTTAATACGGTAGCTTCCGCTTTGAAGTTATCGTAACGATGTTCTGAATACACGAAACAGGGTAATAATAAATTAATGGAGTTTTTTACCAATAGCAGAGCAATCTTTTTTAAATACTATTAAATACTAAACTGAAAAAGGAAAACACTACAACTGTGTCTTATCAGTTAGCTAAACGTAAAGAAAAGTAA
Organism: Osmoderma eremita; assembly: GCA_031763485.1. Lineage (NCBI taxonomy): Eukaryota > Metazoa > Arthropoda > Insecta > Coleoptera > Scarabaeidae > Osmoderma > Osmoderma eremita. The sequence continues at coordinate 27,684 of JARFOC010031741.1, forward strand.
GTTCAAGGTTTCTATAAAGCAAGAATGGACATGGAATACAGTTATTGAATATTGCAATATTTCTATTACTTACAATAAAAATACAAAACATGTGAGAACTGTAACAATTACTCGTTATTAATCGTTTTACCCATTAAAAAAAACATAAAAATGCTGAATTTTATGTGAGTGATGTTTCGGTGGAAGAAAATCTCCTGAAAATCTGAGCATGAGCCCCAACTGATGATTCCATATCGCAAAGGATTGAAATGATAAAATGCTTTTAAATTTTCCCAATTGTATGATAATTTTAATGTTTTTAAAACATAACAAACTTTAGAAAGCTTCGTGCAGAGATTGTCGGCATGCTATGTTCATTTTAATCCATGATCAACTGTAATACCTCGCATTTTAATTGAGACCAAGGATGTGCGGTACTAAATCTCTATTCATCTCAACCCATCGAACTCGTGCAAAGCAGAGAAAGCATAACTTGTATAGATTTATTGCGAACTTATTAACGGCCATCCAATCTGCGGAGATAGCGCAGTAGTAAGAGAGCTAGCCATCTATAGGGAACGTCAGTTGCAGTTGAGAGCTATCGAGGTGAGATTTCTACTCGTGTTTTTTCTTTGAGGTTTAGTAATATTGTTAAATGTGGAAAATCAGACGAAACCAGTGGTTTCCAAAGTCTATAATACTACGTCCCCATTTCAAGAAAAAATCTAATCTTAATACATACAAAAAATGAAGAAAAGTGTAATTGACAATAAAAGCGAAGTTTTACTGTATTCTATTCCTAAATTAATTTGTTTTTAATGCGAAGGATAAACTTGTTTGTCAACACAACGTTTTTAAAATATTGGTATCAACTAGGAGAGTGCTAATCGTAGCTTCTTTACTACTATTAAACGGGCTCGATATGTGAATTTCATTGACGCTAATGCAGAAAATCTCGTTCCAGCAACAGCAACAGTGCATTACTTTAGTTGACAAAGCATTAACTATGATCCAACCAATATTGAGCATGAGGTTGCATTCTGCAATTCTTGTTTCAATAAAGTGTCGCATGATAATATCTTTTCTTTCATTTTTCCTTTTCAATTGTTAATAATCCAAATCGATCATGCAAAAATCAATTGTTTCAAAATAGCAAACTATCCAAGGGTTCAGTAAATAGATTTTTGTTTGCTTAAATATTAACTACAACGCAGAAATCGTTTGAAATTGGAAATTGTCGAACTTATTTTTTGGTTTGATTTCGCAAATTTGGTTTCCCTAGCTCCAATTTCTTTTTTGTGAATGCTTTCACTTTTTCTTTTGAATGAGTGAATGCATTTGAGATTCTAGTTATTCAAAGCCTCGAATTTTCCAAAAATTTCAACCAAATGTGCAAGTTTAACAATAAAGTTATCGTTCCTAAATAAATTTGCCTCACGATTACGCTTCATGAAGAAAAATTGCAATCTCTTCTTTGAGTTCACAGGTCCTTCCAGCGCACTTTACAATAGTAAACATATAAGCAACGGATGATTAGCGTCCAATTAAATGTTTGCAAAAAAAACCTAACCTTTATAGGACTCTTTGCTGTGTACTTAATTTATAACTTTTGTAAAAATGTTGTTAAGTTCCTCGCTCATATTGTTTGACAAAAGAGTTTTTTTGGGGTATTTGGGAAAATGACGTCATCCGCCGGGTTGTAAATAACTCCTTCCACCTCGGCCGCTTGGTCCTATTGT
>JARFOC010031764.1:0-29359 GCA_031763485.1 Osmoderma eremita
ATATATATATATATATATATATATAATACCCATTTAAAATAATTAAGAAATTAATGTATTTGAGTTTTGACTCTCCTGTATTCAGTTTTGACAATTTTGAAAAAGTATCACTTTGCTATAAAAGTGAGCCAATATAAAAAAATCTATTCTCGTAAAAGAAATATTTCAGATTGTCTTTGCAGTATACAATACCTCGAACTCACAGTGATTTGCATATAAAATTGACCATAACTTCTGAATCACGAGGTATAATTCAAGGAAATTGTATATTGGCGGTGTGAGGCATGAGTGTAACATAATTAATATACAGGATGTTCCCTTTAAAAAGACTTATCTTTGGTCCACCCTGGTGAGATGAAACACCCTGTATATATGGAAATAATCTTAAACTGTTATGTTTAAGACCGTCTACAATTTTCGTAAATAACTTTTTTTGATACCTACGTTATATGATAACGGATATATCGAGCTTTGCCACACTAATGCGTCACCCTGTATGCATTTCTAATATGCCCTGCGACATCGGGTATATATGCTTGTGTAAAGTTAGATTCTTGTTTCTTAGAGCCCTTTTATGCATGTGTTTTGTGTCGTACAGTACATGGCGTAAAAATGTTGTCCGCCTATAAACAAAAGAAGCACTGTTGCATTTTAGACTTGAACGTCCCTATTGCTTGTATTTCAAATAATATCATACCGCCATCAACAAGTGGAACAAAAAAGTCAAACGAGTTGAAAAAGATAAAGAAAAAACTATGGCCATTACCAGCTCTACAATAGGACCTAGTGGCCGAAGTAGAAGGCACGATCAACCGGAACAGGCTGATGACACCCCTACATCAAGTAATCAATGGCATAAGACCAGCTATATGCATATCTTGATACTGTAGACGAATCCGAACCGTTTAAAGTCACAGTCCGAATATTCTCTGTCAGAATCTGGGAAAAGTTGCACAATGATGAAGAAGAGAGTAATATTCAACAAGATCAATATACAATTTGAAAATGATTCGTCAGATTGGTTTGGAATTGACTATACCCATCTGTGTTTTGACATACAATTTGAACATCTGGAGCAGTATTTTGTTTCACTCACGAGTTTATCCTGAAAAGAAAAAGCGGCCGCAGGCTTCATGTGTACAGTGGATTTTTGGATGAAAAAGTTTCGGGCTTGATTGTAACCGAAACTAACTGAAACACCGCTCAAATTATAGCAAAAAAGAAGTATAGTATGTCGCTTGAAAAATTGCGGTCGATGTTGTTTAACTTTTAGATTTCAGTAATAGTTGTAGGGTCCTGATAACAAATACAAAAAAATGCAGAAACTAATAAAAACATGGAACAAAGAAATAGAAAATAAAAAATTAAAAACACGAATATTTAGAGTGTAATGATAACATGGAAAAAGGGTCGAAAAAATAAGAAATAGAACGAACAAATCAACGAATCTATATTACTCAGTAAACTCAGTGTTGGAACAGAGCTATGGAAAAAAGAAGACGTAGTCAAGATAAGTGCCATTGAAATGAAACATTTAAAAAGAATAGTCGGAAAAACAAAATGGGACAGAATTAAAATCGAAGACATCCGATAAATAACAAACCATGAACTGATTCATAACTGAAATGAAGACGGAAGGAATTACAGAAGAATAATGAAAGCAAGAAGTGCAAGTAAGAAACGAAGAGGAAGGCCAAAAAGAAAATGGGTGGATCAAATTAGAGAAATAGGGACAAAAAAAGGAATGACATTAGACGAATGAAAATAATAGCAACCCTCTTTGTTGTGCAGGAATTGGGTGCAAAAAGAAACAGAGCCGGAGATTCTGTCCGACATCTGAAATAGTAGCAGGATTCGAGAAGAAGAAGTAATATCTCAGTCTTTGAATTTGACAAAGATTTTCTACAAACCTTGAGGCTACTTGTTGCGAATATTTTCAGTTTGTACGGTTTTAGGACGACCCCATACAAACACTTCCTGTATTGCAAACACTTTCCGCCCCGAAATTTTATTTTTACTATCTTTTTCCAAAGATACCATCTTATTGGAGCAATAGCATTTGCAAAAGTCTAAACAACTTGTGCCTAAACTTTATCAGTAGTCCAACATGTTTTCAACATAGGATATCTATAGTAAACACCTTGTATAAGGATACATACAATTGCAATGATAAAAATCAACTAATGACAGGTATGATATAACAGCATGACAACAGCCACCTAGATCTATATATATATAATTTTGTGTAACAAAAAAATATTCTGGCAAAATGGTAATTGTAAACAGACTTTTGGGTCATCCGTTTGCAAAACACGCTTGTAAAGTTTTTAAGGAATTTATTTCGTGAGAGCACTGTATTACCGAAAATACTACCCACAAGTAACATACTCTTACCATGATAGTATTGACCACTTCCAAACCTGTCAGCACCCAACTCGGAAGAAAATTTATCATAATTAATCCAATTACAACATAATCGATGTAGAATTTGCCGTGCCTGTTATTCTCCCACCGATTTACCGACCTGCCCATGGTTACGACCACTAATCACATTTCCGACCCCTCTGTCACCCGCGAATAATAAATTTTGCGTGAATTTTCCACCCACGGCGCGTCTGTTCGAACATGTTTCGAATTACGTGGATATTTCGTATATTAATTAATGTTTGCCGCAATCGCCGCACTATCCTGTCACACGTAGTCTCCTACGACGAACTTTTAATTAAAGCAACCCTTTAACATTTAATTACAGGTAATATTAATATTAATTGGGGGAGGGTATGTGCTGTAGTTGTTCTTACTGTCTACGTTGTCTGCGCCTCATTGCCACTCCTTCAGCGCTTCCGGGCATTTCGCGTGAGTGTACGTAGGGTGTACATTTAGAGGTGCTACCCCTTAGGAATCGCTACCAGTGTCGTACCGGTGGTAGTTTAATTTGTGTTGAAATACAAAAAAAGACTATTAAAAATAAGTTTGCTGTATTAACTTGAAACCGGGTAGCTGTATAAAATAAGAGCCTTCCTACTTTCAACACCATATAGGGCATAAAATATATTATGATCGGATAAAAGTTAGTCAATGAGCAATTTTCTAGAAACTTAATTTACTGCTGTTGACTGTCTTATATCTACAGTCTTACTGGTGTTCCTTATGTTGACTTATTTACACTTACGATTAATGTTTACACTGCTCGCAATGTACTGTCTTTTTTTACAAACAAGCTTAAGTAAATCGGAAGGCTTCACTCTCTTGAGTTTTCTTGTTAGGTTGCCGAGGATCTAAATGACCTCGACATTCACGTGTTGAAGTAGTTTTTGTTAGTGACTCCTGACAACCCCACAGTTGAATTCCATATATCCAAACTGGTTTTAGAATCTGTTTATACGGTAATGATTGGTTGTAAGTTGAGAGACTTACCAGATACCTACCAGCTAGCCAGTACATTTTCTTGTATTTAATGTCTATTCTCCCCTTTTTCCTTTTAAATATGGACTTAAAAAAGATTAGAATTCAATTATAAGATTGTAGGTTGCTAAAGAATCTCTATAAATCGAAAATAATCGACAACAATAAATGCGAAAGCTATGATGATCTGGGTGATAATTCTATGATAAAGTGCAAATAGTAGTAGTATCTTTATGATTTCGAATACCAAAGGCTATTTTGTTCGGTGAAACTGAACTTTGTTAGCAAATAATGTCAAAATATATGTTAACTTAATTAACTTAATAAGTATTTAAGATCGTTGCCTTTGCTTTTAACCTAGGTATTTTGTTCCTTTATCCGTGAAACCTGTGTTTTTTTTTTCTGGCCGAGTGTAAAATTTTGTCTTTTATTTTATCTGCCCGACTTTTTTTTGTAGGAACCGTGTAAGTTGCTGGAAATACTTCAGGTTCTTGGTTTTTGTATTTAGTCTCCCATTTCATTGTGCCCATGTTCGTACCCATCTCCAAATTCTTGTACCTTGCACCAATCTCTACAGAATCTTGGCCGGTTGATCAATATAATTCTCTGAGTTCATTTTTAGCTTTGGAAAGATTGCCTTCTTGAATCTAAGACACAGGATATGATATGCGGTCTCTATTGACCCTTTATGCAGTCTGCAGTTCAGGTCATCTGTGTCAACCCCAATTTTCCGTAGGTATCGTTTCAGCGAACAATGAAACCTACTACTATAGAAGATGATTCCCTACTAAGAGGGTATTGCCATGAATGTGCATGGTTATATTATTCCAGTGTTTTTCTTTGACCCACTCCGTATCTCTGTTCGTATAGCATTTAGACACTTCTAAGGTAGGTTCCGGGCCTACGTAGTGGATGATTCTTCTTTCGCTATTTCGCTACCCCATCAGCCTTCTCATTGGCTACGATTAGTGAATATCCAGGCACCCACAACAAAGTAATTTTATTGCATTTCACGATAATTTAATTCTCGTATGTATTAGTACCACAGTGGCCTCAATAATAATATTAATAATCGTTCTATTTCTATGTATAAAGAAAGGTTTTAAAGACTACTTTACTGAGCAAGTAGCAGTAAAGTTGCTCCTCTAATACAAAAACTGTATGATAGCAGGGAAATATCGCTTTTTATTAAAGAAATTTATATTGCCGCTCAACAAAAAATTAAAAAATATATCTAAAAAAGGAATCAATAAAGAAGTAACGTATTACTTAACATAACTCATTAATACGCAAATGAATGAATGGTCCTTCTAAATACGTATTTCGGCAACTAAATTGCCATCCTCAATGGACACTATATAGGAAAAAACATACTGTGTGTTTTTTAATGTTTAGTGAAACACTGAAGTATATGGTTCTAACTCACAGGGGTCATTAATTCACAAAATAATAAGACCTGGTAACGTCATAACGTCTACAATGTAATTCAAGTTCCATTTTATCCAATTAAAATTGGCTTGCGGGCGACCATGTCACATGAATTATTGGTCCTATGATATTTCAAGACACGATGAACACCAGACGTTACCAAACACTTCTTTTAGAGCCACTTATTAGCTAACTAGAAACTAGATAATGTTCCATTGACAATGGCTATTATCAACAAGATCCACTCCCTACATTGCACGATATACCATAAATTATTTGCAGGATTTCTTTTACAGATCGTTTAATTAGCACAGGTTTATGGCCGGGTATGTGAGCTGATTTAACGCTTCTAGATTTCTTTGGGTTTCTATATTTAAAGAACTTGGTGTTTCAGAATAACATTGAAAATTTGCAGCAACTACAACACGCAATTGAAGAAGCAATTGCGAATGTAGGACCTGATACGTTAGTTAAAGAAGTAATTAATTTATCCCTCGGAATTCATATGTTGCATAGACTAAAGCGACCAACATTTCGGGCATTTTGATATAAAATACAAATAATAGGATACGGTGGCTTAAAATAGTAAAAATAAAAAATACCCTTACCACCTCGATGAGTGAAGAATTCCGGATACGTATTTCGGCAACTAAATTGCCATCCTCATCAAGGTGGTAAGATTTTTATTTTATTTTTTAATTTATGTTTATTTCGGGCATTTATTATAAATCATATTTATACTGCTTCTACCTTTTTTACATTGTTCATAATTTACATTATCAATACTTCTTTTGACCATTATTTTGTTAATTGTGAATTATTACACAAAACCTCGATGTTTGGTAATACCTTACAGAATGATCCAAACTGTCAAAGCGCCATCAAGTAAAACTTTTAACCTCAAGGCAAATACAGTGTGATCAATTGAATTTATAATTGGAATAGGGTTTCTGTTTTGCCACAAAGTTTATAACACTGCTTAATTAGTAATGTCACTGTATCACAATAGATAATAATTTTAGGTTATGTTGCTTTAATTTTGTTAAATGTACTTGATTTTGATGAATGTCTTAATAATGAAACATCTAATTTTAAGGAAAACCAATAGATTTTAAAATAACTTTTTGTTAGAAAAGCTTTTTAAATTGAATATTTTAAACCCTTACACTTCATTGACAGTTAGAAAAATAGTAACATGTGTTTTTCTAACTGTCAATGAAGTGTAAGGGTCTAAAATGTTCAATTAAAAGAAACTAAGTTGTGATATTCATAGCTTACTCTAATTAGGAGTTCAATTGATGGTAATATTATAGATCATTACCATTCGCCCGGTGTTGCCAAGACACTCTATTTGCCTCAAACATTACTCGTGGAGACTTTATGAATACATTTGTGAAAGCTATTTAGGTAATAATGATCACAAGATAATGAAAACATTAAAACAATTTGCTAGGAAAAAGTAAACCCAACATGTTAAATTAAAAGGAGGGTGCACTACGAAAAACAGTGTATCAGGACCACAGATGTTATATATGTGTTATATCTGACCCGTAATGGTCTGGTAGGATCATAAAGTCAAATTATCGGCTCGTAGTGCTTGTGACATTACAGCCCTAGAATACCGAAAGACAATAGCGGCAGACCATACCCTGTCATTCTCTATGAGTGCTCAAGGCATGTTAACGAACCTTACCAATTGCTCAGTGTGGCCAAAACACTATATTGCCTAAAAAGTTAAAAATCACCATGTCTAGTGTTATTTACTCATTGAAGTAGTAGAAGTCTTTTGATTTAGTTCTATTTCAAGCCGCTGTCTCTTATTATTTATTGTGTACTAGGAACTCTTTGCCACGTGTTTCCGCCAATATATAATGATGGCTGGACTGTTTACAGTAGAGAGATAAATTCGCGTCCGGGAGCAGAAGCTAACAGCTGTTAAAAATTAAATTAAAAATGAAAATTACGGCAGTTTAACTATTTTAATTTTGCGTCCTGGGACCGTTATTCCCTTTACCACTTAATAACTACGCCAGTGGCGGCGGTGGGGCGGGGCGCAAGGGTGGAATATTGACTATTAGAGAGAAAGAAGACGTTTCGGCGTCACCATGGCGACGCCTCGACTCTAGGATCGTACAATCTCCGCTTTTCATCCCGTTACCGTCGAATATACACACGTAAAACTGCACCGAACGTACATACAATCGAAACAAAACTTTTCGCCACCCCTTCACATGCACGGGGTGCTAGTGTTTTCGCAATCGAGCTTTCTCATTCGCACCCCGAGGTTAGAATTTTTTTTCGTGGCGTCCTTTCTCCGACGATCTTGTTTACACTTTTTTAATAAGCGCGCACGAAGAGGGAATGGAAACCGGTGGCGCGTTTTTCCTCGACGCTGCTACCCTCGAAGTGGGGGGTGATTTCCGTGTCCGCGTGTTCGGAGGCGAGTCTCGTTGGTGACGAAAAGTCAGTGAGTTAAGCGCCATGCGATGTTGCAGACGTCGTCTTTCCCGAATCACCATTTTACGACATGGGTTGTTGTAATCTTAAGGATCGGTTTTGGGATCGCTAATTTCGACGTAACAATGCAAAGTTCTCAATGCAAATTACCTCGTTTTTAAAAAATAATAATAATCAAGATTAAATCCAAAAGGAAAAGAAAACGAAAAGTGTACAATATTTTTTTTATTTTAAATCACAAAAGAGAAAATGTAAATCTAATCAATCTTAAACTAACCGGACTGTATAGGCAATAATACGAAAACACCAAAATAAAAAAGCAAAGTGCAAGTGCAATAAGGTTTTTAACGTCGCCGTCTCGTTCTTGTTTTGTTTGTTACCGTTTTGTCGTTGTCTTTGTAATGGTGTGAGAGTTGTTCGAATGCCTTGTGAAAAATGCACGGGTATCCTGTTATGCAAGTGGTCCAATACCATGTTCCGCCTCCAGCACAGCCTTTGCCGTCGCAAAACGTAAACCATGGTTAGTAAAAATTAACTTACCATTTTTTTATTATACCCAAAGAAACAAGTTTCTTTCATTTTACTATGTTCTTCCACTTAAAAATATGCATCCTGAAGGATGTTAAAAGATTTAGATAGCATATTGATATGGTAATATTTTCAGAATGAAATTGATATCACATTGCATCAAATTGTTTGTTGTTCGTCCAGGTGATCATTTCCAGCTCCCTATTGTCTATTTGGTTCACTTGTACATATTCTGTGACTCGTCAGAAGATTCACCATCCGCCGTCGGATGGATGTTATCGTTAGTCGTACATAAACTTGTCGTATATTACTGCTTCATGTGTGTAAATGACCGCAAATTTGTTGGTAGAATAACTAAGTGATACTGACTGCCATACTTCACAAAAATATTAATCATCAGTACCTACATAGATGGTGTGAAGATAATGATTTACATCTAGCAATGATCTACTACTGATATACATCTAGTAAATATAAGAGGTAGTAAGCTTTACCAGGAAAAAAGTGGTTACAAAACATCCGTGTTTGATCAAAGATGAACATTTGCGGAGCTATGTGGAGATTTGTGATCTCTTCTTTATCATGTCAAGTTATCTTTTAATAACCATATTATGGTCATATGTAAACAGTCCCCAAAAACCCTTCTTTGACACGGAATACTAAACATCTAAGCGATGAATCGCTGATTTGATTTGATTTGATTCAAATCAAACAGTACCACACAATACGTTTGTTATTGCTCCATCATTTGGAATCTGACATACTACTAATAGTAATAATAATATTTATTCACGACCATAATTGCATAAGCATGGAACAAGTTTAAAAAAATGTATATAAAAGGAAGGACATAAAACATGTAATACAAAGTTATATAAAAGTAACAATTTCATCACCAAATGAGACAAATAATGAATAAACAGAAATTTAGTCTTTGTCATATAATAATAATCTTCCTTAGAAAGAAATCATCCGTTGAATGATATGCAGCTTGAGCAAGGTGATGTTTTAAGTGTTTCTTAAATTGAAAAACAGTTTTATACTGTGCTCAGCAAGTGATTGTGTATTTTCAAACACCTATGCGTAACACTTTTTGGTATTTTAATAAATCCGGATTTTGGTGGAAGAAGATACGGATTTTGCAGATTACTTGTATTTTTGCGATAACTCAAGTTAGAATCAAAGAACATCAAAAACTGGTTAGCCTGCAGGAAACGGAAAAATTGCACTTGGCACAACATGCTTGGGAAGAGAAACACAGGATTGAATGGAACAGAGCGACAATCCTAGCAAGGGAGGAACATTACATCAAGAGAAAGTTAAAAGAAGCAGTATATATGGCCACAATACCAAATGCCATAAGCACACCAAGCCTGGAAATCAAAGATTTCTGGTTACCAATGATAAAGAATAGCATAACCAGAAGACCGACAACCACGATACGGGAGACAGAGTAAATAGGGAACGATAGGGAATAAGCGCATAGAAATCTGTCAGTGAGTTGTCAGATATATTTGTCAGAGAAGTGAAGAAATGAATTTGGCAAAAAACACCACTTATCAAGACCACCCTGATTACGCAAAAAAAAAGAACTACCGAAATGTCGGATCAACAAAATCCAACAAACGATGGAAATCGCCCAAAGAACAACAACTCAACAAAATTCGTCATAATGATGTTTTATAAATAATGCACATGCAAGTATATATGTATATAGGCGGAAAGGTGAAAATTCTGTTTTGTTCAAATATTGTACTGCATGAATCCCTGACTCGAAGTTGAAAGATGGCCCTAATATAAGCCTTTTGCAAACGAGAAGCACGCCGCCAGCCCATCGAATTGCCCCAAAAAATTACACAGTGTTGGAGCCGTGAATGTAGATACACATAATATGCACACAGGAAAGCATCAACGCTAACCGTACGCGATAATATTCCTAATGGGTAACAAAAACGAAATAAACTTGATACCAAATGATCAATGTGAGATTTTCGTGTTAATGAAGAATCAATCAATAAACCTAAGAAGGACGTTTATTGCACACACTCAGCAGCGGTTCCTTCAAAACACACCCCAATGTTTGGCGTATCTTTACCAAATGTCATCATTTTGTTTTTTCCATGTTAAGGTGTATGCTGCGGTCTATAAACCATTCATTAAGTGATTTCAGATTTAAATCCAACTTATTAATAAGTTCTTCATATTTTTTCATTCTTAACACAGTAGAAGTGTCATCAGTAAACAAAACTACCAAATTTTCTACGACATTTGGGAGATCATTAATGTAGAGTAGAAATAATAATGATCCCAAGATAGAGTCCTGAGGCACATCACACAGAACCTCGGACCACTGAGATCTTATCTGCCTTCCATCTTCAGCATTACATTCAACCGACTGTTTTCTACCCTTCAAGCAGGAAAACATCCAATCAAGGGACACTCCATTTTTTCAAGCAAAATCTCATGAGAAACACTATCAAAGGCCTTGCTTAGATCCATGAAAACACAAGCTATGAGATCCTTGTTGTTAATGCCATCGATAATTTCATCCAATAATTGAACCGTAGCTCTTATAATCGATCTGCCTCTCAAATAACCATATTGATAGCTGTTTAAAATTTATTGTTGTTCTGTAAATTTCATTATTCTTCTGAATACAATATTTTCAATTATTTTCGAAATGCTGGATGTGATGGCTGTAGGTCGATAGTTAATAAAATTTGACCATCTCCCTTTTTATAGAATGGTTTGAAAATTTCCCGTCGAAAATGACAAATTAATTATATTAACTAATTATAAGAAAATGAAAGCATGACTGACGGAGTACAGCGCAAATTTTTGAAAACCATATATTATCGGAAGCATCATCTATTTCTGGAACACAATTACCCATATGCTAGATTATTGAGTCAATTTATTAACTATGCTTTCTTTAAACATCGCCGGATCATATCGACAAACATAAGTTGTTTTTGTGTACAAACTCATAAATGGTCTCGTGTCTGCCTCTTACATACTACATCTTTTAAATTTTCATGTCCCACACTTAAATATTAGAAGCAACCTAATTGTTTGCCTTACTTCCATCATTCTCAGTCGCCAGGGAATTCAATGTGTTCTAATATCAATCGTTATGCACGAAATACTGATTTATTTATGATTAATTTACATATAAAGATAAGTAAATATATAATGTATATTTAATATAAGAAATGATTTGACTGGAGCATTTAATTGGGCTGCGTAATTCTTTTTACTGTTGTTTTGCTTCTTTAAAGTTATCTCAAGTTTTCGCTAATAATAAACTCTCGGCTTTTATTATATTATTTCTTACATTTTTAACTTTAAGATTAACCTATAGAAAGTAGTGTAATCTACTGTTGGATAATAAATTATTATTATTATTTTATTGAATGCATCTTTACAACTGAACGTAAGGTAGTTGGTATATTTCTCCCATTTCTACATTTACTTGCTCTATGTTGCTTTATAAATGAAAAATTCAGCGAGCATTCGCTAGTTGGTTTCTGCTTTTCTAAAACACTGATTAAATCGCGTTGAATTGCGATTCCAACGAACATGTAATATTTACATTAATTTCAAACATTTTTTCCATGTTTCTCTGACGGAAACTCATAGTTACGTATACAGATCTAGAGAAACCCGATATTACGCGAAATGACTTCTTCCTTCGACAAGCAATGCCGGGGTGCCCCCCTTAGATGAATTTATTTCTTGTTAAGATACTTAAAAAGTTAATTTTTAAATGGGAATTTGTAAGATTTAAAAGCAAGAATTCGTAAAGAAGCTCGACCCATATTTCCAACATACGCAAAGTTGAAGAAACTTCGTCAGACGTTTGCCTTATTGTCTGGTCACCAACGGTACATAACATGAATTTTTAAATTAGTTAGTTTTGTGTCTTTATCGTTTCTATAATAGTAAATTCAGTATATCGACAACCGCCGCAGGTTAAAAAATGTGGGCCAGGAAAATGTATTACTTTATGGTTTTAGAACTAAATCAAAACACCATTAACACATCAATAAATAAATAAATAAGTAGAAACTATGCCATCCTCTTTCTGTTATTTCATACTTGCTATACTAAATTTGCTAACAGAATTAAAAAAAAACTATATTAACAAAATGTATCTTGATATTATGGGAGTCTAGACTGGTCCGTGCGATTTTGATAAAAGAAATCTGGATGGTTTATAATAATAAGCGTATCTACAGTACGAAATGTTAAAAAATGTGCTACAGTCAGACAATTTACACAACTAATTACAGGTGAAATATGATAAAGCAAAAGAAAATAAGCTAGAAATGTAGAGTTTGTAGTTAATTTAATAAATGTTCAAAATTCCGTCCTTGAACCCGAAGTAGTTTTCTAATTGTATATCGGAGATAAGCCTTGAAAAGCCTCACGCGTTGCATAGAATATTCCACTGTTGTTAGTGGACTCGCAAAAATATCCGAATGTACACTACTGATAACGTACAACAGTGTATATTTTATCAATTATTATGCACGTACACGAAGACAAGAAGTTGTTTCCCGTAAATGCAAGTGAGCAAATTCACTTAAGGATACCATTTCATAGTCTGACTGACTGAATGCAAGGCAGAGATCCATGGACTATTTTGGAGCAAAACTATATTGTCACGGAATAAAACGGTATCGTCGCGACATTTTGTGGCAACTGTACAAAGCTTGTCGTTAATTTAAATTCACATTAGTTTAAATTGTAAAGGCGCGTCCCGATTGGCTCCTTGAACTTAACAGGATTAAAAATTGTTCGCGCACACTGATTAGCTCGCTCCATTTACAGGGTTAGAATTATTCCTATTTCCAAAAGTTCTTTTTCGCTCCACAATATTCGAGGAATGGAATTTTCGCGAATGAAATTTGACTATATAAACAGTCGTGTAAATAGGTAATTTTTAGTTTTAGATTATCTAAGTTGGAGTTATAGTCTTAGAGTGTCAGTTGTGCAGTTAATTATTAATGTTATTGAATTATTGCAAGAATTGTTATGTGCATAATTTTTATTGAAGTGCTTAATTAATAAGCTAAATTAATGTAATTAGAAAGTGTGTTGTTTAAATTTTATCGAACCCAATTCTATGTCCGGAAGCTACATTTGTGGCAATATAATTGTTTACCCACTCATATCAGATCCTTGCAAACTACGAGCTTCCAAAAACAAGTGAAAAAGTTGGTAGTTGAGATGGAAAAGCAGCACCTGGAAGAGTTGATGGGCATCCAAGCAAGCTTCGTGTCATCTTGACTGTTTATGTTCGAAGTTCTTGTTTGTCTATAATTTATTTGTATGTTATATATCTATATACATTTTATTTATTCCACGTTTTATCTTTACTATTGCTCCTATTGACTGTACTGTATACACTGCATGCCAAAATTTTTTGAACAATATCTGTAATCGCTTTTATTACAAATCTACTCACTGCCAAATACGGTGTATAGGGTGCCCACAAGAGCGGTCTATTATTTGCAATTCACTGATCATAAAACGTATTTTGCGAGAAATTATTAATTAAGTATGCGCTATCTGGGAGAGCCCCATCATGCTGATAAAAAGGTAATTACATTCCGCCAAAGATAAATTCTGTAAATACTCATTGTATAAAGACTCAAAAATATTCCAATAATATCATGCACCTAGAAGAAAATATACTTAGTTTATTTATATCATACTAAAAAAGATAATTTTACCACTTAAATTATCTTTATGAAGATTCAGGCCACCACTACACTTACTTATTATACATGCGTTCAATAAATTCGGCAAAATTTCTCAGATGAATACATTTAAATATTTGGCAAAAGTGATGTCAGTCAGTCTTCAGAATAAATCTCAAAATTTTTATTCTTGTTATTTGTTTTTTGTATAACGTTCTCGTCTTGATGGGTTATTTATGTATCGATCGAACTTATACTAACCGCTAATCTCATGAATATACATTAATTGTGCAAGTTTTAATTAAAGGCAAACAAATACACATCTATCAAGCGCATCATGACTACTTGACAATATCTTTTAAAAGATAAATATTAATTAATATGCATGCAAAATTGTTTCTGTATTCTAATTCCAAAAATATGCAAACCTTCACGTTTCTTAAATTATGCTTAGAGCATACATAAAAATGAAGGTTTATGAGTAGCAACTAAAAAAATGTGTTATTAATAATTGTAAAGTTATTCCATATCAATCGAGTATAGCGATTATAACAATCAAGGTTTTATTGGGGTTCATCCTACTGCAAATGAAATATTCCCTCTACTATTTTGTATGAATCCTATTGAACGTCGCAGTTGATTTCAGATTCAGTGAATCTGATCCAAACAAAGAGAACGAACACTTCCTTCAAAATAGAATTATGAACGTCCTTTCTAATTCAATACTCACCCCACATGTAATATGTTGCTGATCGGAAATGTTGCTATTGTACAAAAGCTTTTATCTACTCTACATATTTGCCCACGTAAATGTTACGATTTTTACAGTTCCTTTTCACATTGACCTCTCCCTTTAGAGGTTTTAGCGATGCCTTTGTATTGCCGTTGGTCCTTTTAAGCGGCCAACGCCGATTATTCCTTTGTAAGACTCACCCCCTGCGTTCTGAATTTTGGATTTCCTTTTTAGCGTTAGTCCTATCTCAGCCTTTCTGAATGCTTATTTTATTTTCACATTTCTCTTCCTATCATAATAGGTGTCATTTAAACGAAAGTTTTATTGAAATCTTTAAACGTGCACTTTTCCAAAACTACGTGTTGATAAATTTAAAGTGAATGAATACCTTTCACATTTGTAAAACTCTAAAATGTTTAATTTGGAACACAGAAAAACCGGCAGTGCATCAAATCGCAATCGGAACGTATTGTCAGTTGCGAAATAGCGACCCCTCATAACTTCTTACTGAAAGTCATTTTAAAAACGCTATAAAACAAGAAAATAGTACGTGGAAGTATTCCCCAACACAATGCATTAAAATCTTCCAGAAAAATTTCCTAATTTTGCTGTCAATTACAGACCTTGGTACGGAAGATCCATAAATGCGTCGCAAATTTGCGAAAAAAGGGGGCAATTATTCGTAAATGTGGTAGCAGTGGCACAAGATGATAAACCGCCGATCCTATACAGAATATTAATATGGAAATAGTAGCCTACAAAAAGGTCCATTCTTAGACTAACCCAGAAAACAAGATTGCCATACTGTGCTTGGCCTAGATTTTCAAAGGCATCCCTAGAAAATAATGGCTATTCAACAACTCTATCTCAAAGATTTTATCATAAGAATAGAATACTGTGGTGGTTTTTAAACCATTTAAATAATAATAATGTTTTGGATTTAATATTTTTCACTAATTTCATCTCCCTAGATCCATCACATTACAAAATATTTGGTCTTCTGAAAATCGACAGTCAATATGTTGACCTCGCACATCCAGAGGACGTAAGAATTTGGCTAACAGATTCTCGGTGGCAAATAATTTTCCTTGGTGGAACTCTTAACGCTGATAGATATCGAAACGGTTTGTTCTCTTTCTTAGGTTAGGTGGTACATATTAAAGGGCTCTCTTTGGCAATCGATGTTCTTCTATTCTCATTACATCACCATACCAAAGCAGCTGTCTAGTTTCTATTCCATCCGGGATCATCCAGATTTTCCCTCGTTCTTCTCCTTATCTCCTGATTTGGGATATGCTCCGCTCTTGAGGCAATACCTCATAATCGGTTCTACTATAGCATTGTAAATAGAAACTTTATGCCATTTGATCAAAGTAGTGAGTTCAAGAGTCGAATGGCTGTTCTACCTTGCTGCAATCTATGTTATATAGCTTTAATCGTATTTCCGTCTTGTGATATCATGTAGCCCAGATATTTGTATATCTACAGTTTGAAACTGTTATTAATTTTATTGTACCATTGTCAAATACCATCCAACATAACAAGAATTTGAAGGGACGCGTTAGAAATTGCATTGAAGCTGCCGGAGAATATTTTGAACATCTCTAGCGATTTTCCAAATAAAACCATACGTTTTCTTTGAAATTAGTTTTTTCATTATTTACATATTCATCAAAGTCATGCACTTTTAACAAATCACCTACAATTATTTTTGTCAACCCGTGATAAGCACTATTAACGGTAACATAATGTAGGGAGTGTTATAAACTTTGTAGCAAAACACAGAATTCACTTCAATTATAAATTCAATTGACCTCGTGGTTCTATAACTTACATGTCAATAAATTTTAGTATTTTGTCTAGACATATAAAGAATTCACTTTTATAATAATCTTTCTCTTGATTTCAGCTACGGCAGCTGGTAGTGGCATCAAGAAGTATGTATTTTGGTGTTGCATCTGTGGAGGGACAGCAACAGTACTGGGAGCTTTGTTTTTGGCGGTGTACTTCCTCCTGAGATCGTATACCTCCACGCTAGGTTATTTCGAAACAATACCAACGTTTGTGCCTGCTGCAATGGTAAAATCATCATTTCCGTAAATAGGAACACCGAATAGTGCTAATACGCATGTCTTTTCAGCTTATTTTAACTGGACTATGTGTTATTAGTTTAGCTAGGAGAAAAAACAGATATAGCTATTTAGTAAGTATACATTTTATTTCTATTTTAGAAATAATTTAATATCATTATCACAAAATTACACCTCCAATTTTGTATTGTTGTTTTTGTATATAGGGAATCCGCGAAACTAATCGAAAAAATATCTAATAGCTTTATGTAATATCGAAAAGTCTTAATACATAGGAAACTTGTCTCTAAGCATTTGAGAAAAAATACACTTTTTAAATGAGGTGGGCTAGCGCCGGATGTGTACGTACCATTGTTATACACGCATGCTCAGCTCTCACCGGGGTGCGAGGTATATTGTATTTAGCGCGATCTGGTATACTTGCATTTATCCCCGCCGGCCAGCCTCGCCGTGGGGAACACCATAGCACGCAGCACACCTATCTGATTCATTTTGTACCTGTCTACGCGCACGCAGAGTTCTAACAAGAGTAATCGTCGATTTTATACAACCGCTGGAAATTCCTACCAAGGACGGTCGATCTATTTGCCGTTGGGTACGTCCTATTCCTACGCACTGGTCGACTGAAAGGATCGTCAAAGCGTTTAGGAAATTTAGCATGTGGCCGGGAATTTCCGTAAATGCCTACAAATAGACGAAAAGCCTCAAATACCTCTATACTTCCCGAACGGGAGGAGAGAGAAGTGAGGGTTTGTTGGTTGGTTGAAATGGGCGAACCTTGCTCTAGCCGGCAAATTGCTGACGAAATCAGTGTCAGTAGAAGTACAGTGGAACGTATCCTGAAACTCAACAA
Organism: Osmoderma eremita; assembly: GCA_031763485.1. Lineage (NCBI taxonomy): Eukaryota > Metazoa > Arthropoda > Insecta > Coleoptera > Scarabaeidae > Osmoderma > Osmoderma eremita. The sequence continues at coordinate 17,200 of JARFOC010031764.1, forward strand.
ATACAAAAGTTATAAAGTTCAAAAGTGCCAGGAGATTTTTTCCGAGGACAATTTTGCAAGATTGGAGTTTTGCGCGTCCGTGTTGGAAAGGCTTAACGAATGCGAATATTTTATAAAGAGTATTCTGTTTTCCGACGAGTCCTCCTTTCCACGTCATAATCCCGATATTGCTCTCGAGAAAATCAACATCTGGTCCGGAATGTAAGAACTCAGTACCCCGAAAAACCTAATGTTTGGGCGGGTAGCTTGGGTGATAACGTTATACCACCATTTGTTATCGACGGCAATTTGAATGGAATGAAATATTTGGATTTGCTGCAAACGCAAGTTATTCCCGCTCTCCGTCAACTTACCCCTGATTTTAATACAATTCGATTTATGCAAGACCCACGCATAACACTAAATTAGTAATGGAGTTTTTTTTTAGAAAAGACCTTTCCTAATCGTGTTATTTCCGGGAAGGGTACGATAAAATAGCCACCTCGATCACCAGACCCCAATCCCTGCGATTTTTTTCTGTGAGGTTAAAAGGGTAAAGTCTGTGCGTGGGTAGGCCGCACGCACTTGGGCCACCCATATTGGGCCCTCTGTGCTACCTTCTTCGTGTGTACTGTGTGTGTGGCTTGTTACTGCCTCTCCTCGCCGTGAGACGGCAGCAGTGCAGATTTTTGCCCCAGCACTGAAGGATACCGGGAGAGGTACCGATCACCGGCTGCAACCGACTTTCTTTTTAAATCGATTGCCGCACGGAGATTCGAACCATCAACATCCAGGACGGATGCCCAGCGCTCTTAACATTGCCCTATTCCGGCTTTCTGTGAGGTTATATCAAACAAAATCTTTACAGTTTTGCAACAATAGCGAGCTTGAAACAGTTTCAAGTAGAACTGTTGAGAAGTTTTACGACAATGACCCCTAGAAATCTCGAGGCAGTGAGACGGTAGTTTTACGGTACACTCGGCTATCGTTTGGCCGCGGATAGGGGTATTTTCGAACCCACCATAAAGTAATATTGTTAGAATTTCATTTATTTTGTGTAATTGTAGAGTTTATTTTTCCTTTGTTTAGTTTAATAAGAATCGTTGTTTATTTTCCTACTTAGAATTACTTTTTCGTTCTCCTGGATCGCATAGCAGCTACAAAATGAATATAAGAAATTATTTTTTTACCGTAATCTGACTACAGAAATACTACGCAGTATTACGTGATTGAGCGGACATGCGTGCGTACCCTCGCCCGGTTTATGATATACTGCGACTGCATATCTCTCCTTGTCAGTGAGACTCGAATGCGCGGTTGGCATTCACAAAGATACAATTTTTATGAGACCATTTCTCAATTTTTTTACGAACTTGTTACTGATCCTTTCCTCTATTATTATCTGTTAAAGACTTATTTAAAATTTCGGGAGGAGTCCCATCCACCGTATATTTTATTCTATCAACTACCGCAAATATACGACCACGTATCTCAGCAAAAACCCTCGCAAAATAATCTCCGTCCTTTTTCATATCGGTTTCCAACTCACTCATAAACAAATTAGCAATGAACGGCGAGAGCGAGTTTCCCGTGGTCCCGTGTTTAAAGAATTTTCCTCCAATTTGAAAAGGATTTTGCGAGATACGCACATAATGAAATTAATCTGATATATTCCGTGGTTCTAGTATCATGACTTCGTTTAATTTCAAGTATTTTCCCAAATATTCTACAGTTTCTGGAATCAAACGTCAGACACTACAAGAATCTCCCCTTCATTAATTCCTATACTTCCAAATTCCAGGGAATTTTCTACTGTTACTCTTACTACTTTATGTGGGACATTCTTATGAATTTTGGGAAACAGTACAGTTTCAGAATTCATCCCTGATGGAGGGTTCCTTTTTAATTTTTGTACGGTCCTGTCGCATTTCCTTGACGCGTTCATAATGTTGACTACTTTTGGATAACAGCAATCTTTGTTTTTAATAATTTCCAAATCTGATTATGCATTATTATTTCATTCATTATCCGTTCATTCGGTTATAGGATGGAAATTCACGGATTCCCGAAACACGTGTCCCGACTTAATCAGTCTATTGTGCGGGAGGAATGATCCGATACAGTGTGTTTATTATTGCAATATTTACTGATTTCGAATCTTGTGAAATAATATGACTACTACTATATCTCCTATTATGGCGCCGAGGATAAACAGGTTTTGTAGGTTCAAATTTAGATCTTTCCTTTTTGATAATGACATTTTTACATCGGACTCACCCTGTATATTGCATAGCAACCGAGAATCAACTCTAACTAGGTTGCTGTAGCACCTTAAATTAATTTGCATTTTTAAGAATACTTTGGTATATGACAGCAGTGGCTAGTACTAACGTTACGGGTGGGCATTAGCTGAGATAGTACTGATTCGTGTAGCGTCGTGATGTCTTTCTAACAGCACGGAAGATGTACGAAGTCCCACGGAGCAGTCTTAGCCCACCCGTAAAGTCAGCTCTAGCCGCCGCTCGTTTAGGATTCAATAATTTACACAGCCTGTTTAAAAATGTGTCACAAACATTCAGAGGCCATAGTATGACCCAACATATGCAGTAAAAAATTAAAGGTGTACTTCATCTCTACAAAACAATAATTATTGCTTAAACAGTTCGAATTGTGTATTTCGCTAGTAACACTAAAGTTAATAGCACTACTTAAAACTCTTAACCTATTTAGTGATTAATCACACATGTTATATACCAATTTTGTAAATATAAACACTTGTAATCTCAGATTTATATAGCTAAAGTTTGAATACTAAAAGTAAAGATTTCAACTCGCATTAACTAATTTTCTTCACTTTGTGTAACCCAATAAATTTTATTCGTTTAAGTCTTGCCACTTTACTTGTCTGAGATATTAGAGACCATAACTAAATGTTATGTTTCACTGTAAAAGGTAGTTCCAAAGTATATTCTATATACTACATATATCACCTATCATCTATATATATCACCATGTTGCTTTACGACGGTCGTACTTTTATACCCATCACTCAGAAAGAAAAGCAAAACTATTTTAATTTGAACCATGATTATAAATTTGTAGCAACATATTGCGCTTGTGGCTTTACTGTTTGTCTATATCTGCGTCCTTTCAGATCAAAGTCTGCGGTTTGTGTTGTTTGGTCTGTGCTTTGATGTGCGTGCTGGTTACGATAACGACCACCGTCATCCACATGAATCGTCTGCAAACGTTGAGAGAATGTGTCTACACGCAGAAGACCAGAACCTGTACCTGCTATTCGGTGTTGATCGAAGCGCACGCCTCCACAGATGAAGGTAATTCCGTGCATTTGTCGCGATGTAAACTTGTAAGAATTAACTGGCGTTGAAGTAATTCCTCCGAATAACCGAGCGTCCTCCAATTAAAGGTATTAAACGACGTTAGAATTTGAATTATGATCGTAGCGTCTGGGTCGGGAATGGAATATGCACAATGGATTTTCTGTATCATATAATTCATTTAGGAGGGTTGCACGAAATTGTGCGGGTGATTCCCTTAAGCTCTCCATTGTGTAAATTATTTGTATTAATGTGTTGCCTGTTGTAGACATTTAAATGGGATTTGTTATATACGAGTATAACTAGGAAGCAAACATTGCAATAGGGAAAGGATTAACAGTATATAGAGTATTTCATACATCTAAATTGATACATTTCACATAAATACATTTGTCGATGAATACTGTTTTTGAATATTAGGCGAGTCTTTTTATTCATCGCAAAAAATCGCTGAAATCTATCGGGCATCGTAAATTACGTCACAGATAGATTTCCGATGAGATAAAAATGGAATCAAAATACGAACCAACTGATGGAAGATGTATTCTACTCCGTTATTGTGTAGGGAATTTTGTTATCGATAGTTGTCGTTACCTCTGGTATATTTGAAATGTTTGACAACTATGCTATTATATATGTTAATTATTAATTAATCTGCTATTAAATATATAAAATGGGAGGCATTATTAATGGCAAACGTGATACAGCTTGTGTATAACCTAACTTAACACTTCATAACAAAAATCGGCAGTCGATTCAGCTGCTTCACTTTCCCACTCTTTGTCAATTCCACCGAATCCATCGGTCTTTTCTTTAGATGGAGTCAATGGATTTCCGATGCAACTAATTTAATTCATCGATGAAAATATGAACGCTCTACTAAATTAATCGCTATTCCATGGATAAATATAACAACGGTTCGATGAATTCCCGCTGCATGCGCTTAGTTCATCGATGAATGAAAAGACTCGCCTCTTGTTTCAAATGTTGGGAGGTATTTTAATTATTTAATAGAATATGAAAAGCACACCGTATCACACCTCACCTCACAATAAATTGATTAAGTCGGTTACGATGCGATTGCATGTATTCCCGCAACAGATGTCCGGAATTTATCAATTTTTGTGAGGTGAGGAGTGATCAGATATAGTATCCTCACTATACTGTCCCGCTACTATTAAATCTATAATAATTCGTCATTGATATGGTATACTAACTGAATACGGGTTATTCCTCAACGATACTGCCTGTACATCATTCATCATAAACTGACGAATGCCGAATTATCTTCGAACGGTTTGTTGGCTGCTAAGTACTTTTCTTTCCAATCTTCGTTTTAGATTGGCCGTCTTTAACTAAGATTTGCCTTTTTAAATGTTTTTCTATATTTGGTCTATAAAAGTTATCTAAAATTTGAATAGTAATTGTAGGAGTTCATAAATAATTAAATTCCTTCAATTCTTTTGATGGCTTCACCACATACTTCGTTTTGTCCCAACGTATAATTAGATCATTTTCGTATATTATCCCCGCTATCACTTTATTACAAGTCTGGCCTTCCCGTCTTTGATTCTTTCCCACATTTTTTTGCACTTGGCTTTGATCGCTCATTCTTACCAGACGCCCATAACTATTCTAACTGACCAACCTAACTAGTTTTTTTAAGTTTCTTACTGTTTTTTAATTTGCCTTTTCTTGTTAGTCCTTTTACGCTTCTCATATATTTCGTATCCGCTACTCGGGTTTTACTCTTTTATCTGCTTATCAGTAGCTATATTTGGCATACGTGTTAATTAGTTTATTACCTTTTCCATTTCCATATCTTGCTTACTCTTCAATTATCTTGCCTAGGTAATGGAACTGATGTACTTGTCCTATTTCAGGGTCTTCTAAGTATATATATTTTCAATACCTGTTCTATATCTCCTACTGTTATCACTATGGTATTTTTCCTATTTAAGTTGATTCTGTGTTTTGCTATTATTTATTCTAAGTTTCTATTTTCCTTTTGCATTTTGAGAGTACAAAAGATTCCCCTTCCGAAACGCCAATCTTTTTCAAGTCTTCTGTAGTATATGGATCTGTGTTGTAAAAAAGTAAATAAACTTAACGTATTTGAAATGATGGAGTGTTCTCAGTATTAGAGGTACATATGTTGCAGAACTTTCAATTAAGAGGTAAATTTTAGTAATAAAGCAGAAACGTACAATACGCAATCACAATTTTAGTTAATTTAAACTGGTTGCACTTTAAAGCGTGGCCAAACGCATATACAAATGTGAATTACAACTAAATTTTAAAATAAATGAGTGTACTCTCTGAGCATATTCAAAACTTTTATTCAACATTCTATTAAAAAATCAAACTAAATTAATGGTACTTGCAATAGTATACTTGACTGGTTACACGCAACCTGTGTCCATTCTTTTTCGCTTGTCGCTGTATTCTTCCTTACAACTCAATTTCGACCCCAAAATCTCAAAAGCTTTTCCGCTATAGGTATCGTTCCGCTTTGTTCTCGGCCTACCTCTTGTTCTTTTCTGTGGTTTTCTTGCTGGTCATATCCAGTTGTGTCTCGATGGAGTTCAAGAGAGGTTCCACTTGTAAATTCTTTCTCACTTGCCCACTCTTTATGTTATCCCTTCTGGCAATGCCCTTAAGGATTTCATTTCCAGTGTCTGAATTTTACTTAGCTGCTGGTTGTTGTTTTTATGTTAGAATGGGTTTAAAGATGATATGGTATACAGTTATTTTGGTTTTCTGGGATTAATTTCCCTAAAGGATTCATTGCTCAGCGCATACCTTAGTTGCGTTTTCTACCCTCCCTGATATTCCCGCATCCTCTGTTCTTCTCTAACTTCACTCCCAAAAACTAAAATGTCAGGTAACCAAATAAGTTCGTGTGCTCGTTGACGATAAAATATAAATATTTATTAAGAAACAATAATACACTATTATTCAACAAAATAATTACCATCACACTCAATGATCTTTTGCCAACGTGACACCAATTTTTATATGCCAGTGTTGTAAAACTCTATGGATTTTGAATCAATAAGTTGACAGACTGCATTTATTACATCAACTCGAGTTTTGAACTGTCTATGTTTCATGTCAAGAAACACAAAAAGGTGGCGAAATTTCAGGAGAATATAGAAGATATGGTAACGTTTCCCAACCAAGTTCAGAATTTTTTCCCGATTCACTCTTGCGTATGCGGCCCGACGTTATCCTATAAGAATACCACTTTCTTTCGATTGATCAAAGAAGGCTGTTTTTGGATAAGTACTGACTGTACTCGCTGTTCGAAATACAAGTTACCCGTGATGGTTCGACCCCATTCCACAAACTCATAACGGACAATTCCTTCTATTGTCCACCAACCACACAATAAAATCTTATTTGGATGCAAGGAAGCTTTGGGAGTGTGTGGTTTGGAATGAGTAGGCGGTAACCAATGATAAGAACGCTTATAATTTGAGCGCAATATCCACTTTTCGTCGCAGGTTAACAACCGATCTAGAATTGGTTCCTTATCGATGCATGAACAAATAGTAAGACGACTTAATTTGTGATCATTGACATTTCCTAGACGATGCAGGTGCAAACGAATGATTTCATCACTCCCATTGAAACTTTCTGCAAGCTCTAGACACGTTGTACTGAAATTTTCCTCCATAATCTATTGCATATCCTCGTTGGTAATGATCTTCAGTCTCATCGGTCAAGCGAGATCTTCCGAAGAATTTTTTTTGAACCACGTCTGTGTTGTTGGATCACTTACGGCATCATCCCCGAAGGCGGCACATATTTTTCACGCCGCCACTGCACCTATAGTACCAAGTTTGTGCTCAAAGAGCAAACAACCCCGAATTAAAGTTTTATTCGTTGCCATTTTCAATTATTTAAAACAAGGAATTAAACAAAGAAACTCAAAATGTGTATTTATCCTATAAAAGAAGGACTCATACTAAAGTAGTAGGGTAATGTTAATACGCCGCTTTAGTATTGTTAATGTTACTACAATATTTCCTGTCGGCACAAACACTGCTAGTTTAATGAAACATTTTGGTTTCACTATGAATAGAGGTGATTACTATTAATCGTATTAACTAACATTATATTTTATGACTTAAATCTACTATTTGATTAATTTAGGTGTACGTTTTGTCTTCGATTCCACGCCCGATTGCGAGGTCATCCACGGTGCTCTATACTCTTGCCTGAGGGCCATGTTTGGCCTATCCGTAAGCGGAATTTTAGTCTGTATATTTTCGTGTATGCTGGTCTATCAACTTCTAAGGTGAGTCGATGGTTTTTTAGTGAACTAAATTATATTCAGCATAACCTATTACTTAAATCCCTTCACAGTCATGAAAGGAAAAAAATGTATTGGGAACAATTGGAGCTACGATGCAGATCATTTTATCAACAACAATCGGGTGCACCTTCCAGCGCTCACGAGTCAATGAGAGGTCCACCTATACCGCCGGCCACCTATTGCAGCTGTTGTGAGGAATGTCGGTACCCATCCATTCCTGCTGGTCACCATCTATATCCCTGGGAATCACATACCACAAATAGGTGAGCTTCTCGAGTGATTGAGATTTTCTCTATTAATTAATTATTAATTTTTTTCAGATTTTGGGTACCTGGCAGGGTTGGTAACTTTTACTCGCCTAATCCTGGTGAGGAGACGTCGCAACCGAGTGGAGAAAACACGGAGAGAACAGCGAGTGGATGGAGTTGGAGGAGACTACCTTGGAATCGCGGGAATTCCTCTCAAACAAATCCAGATTCCAGGAGGTACTTATACCATTGTGAAATTCTTTACAAACTCTAGTCGATTTATTTCTTTAGGGATAATCATTCTCTGTCGTATCAAGAAGGAATGAGCAGTGCAGACAGTCAGTATGGCTTCAGCAATCGCTCTGCAGGAGATTCTACGATTCCCGTCTCATCGACTGGCTCATACAGCGTTCTAGACAACCGTCCAGTAGGTGGTGTGTACGTTTGGGGACCACCACCTCCTTATTCAAATCCGAATTCACCCGCCAGAAGACAAGTGCAATCTCCAGCTAGGTAGTCTTCGTAGACAGCTTATTTTCTTAAATGAAGTAACTCTATCTTTTGCCAAAAAGGTATCATCACGTACATCACCACGTCCACGCCCATGAAACTCATTGCCAAATGAACGAAGAAAATCAATTCAGAAATCAACAAGAGTTTCCATTCCGCAGAAGTCGACAGTATCCAAACAAAGATAATTATGAGAATACCGTAGAAACAGAAGTGCACCAGCCGAATGACAATAATGAAAGTACTGATACTTCTAGCTGCGGAGATAGGGTTTCTCATACACTTCCTATTAGAAAAATGAAAAAGCGTGTTGATATATCGTCTGTAAAATCAGTAGCGCAAACGCCAAATTGTAGAACCAACGTTAAGAATGTATTCAATCAGAATGGACAAGGTTTTCCTGAAGAATCGAAGCACGAAGAAGAACATAAGTACCATGAGCCTAATTTGCAAGACCAAAGTAAAATCAACGGCGAAGGGCAACCTAGGTTCCTGCCTAGGCTACAAGGGGTTGAGAACGCGGCTTTTCAAAAACAAGAAAGTCCACAGAAAACTGAACCGACAGAATCGGAAGTTTACTTCGCAGATGTTAGTAGTTGTTGCAATATATCTGTGAGGAATGATGGCCAAGACTCTTCTTTATATGACGAAGCGGTGGATACACAAAATCCTCGCCTAATATCTCTACAATGCACGCACAAACAGAATCCTAACGACCAGGAGGTGAACAACAAGCAAATCATGCAAAACTTCCCCGAAAATTGTTCTTCCACTGTTACGGAAGATGAGGAATATCTAGCGCATAGATTGGGGAAACGCCAAATGTCTACGAGGAGTCGACTACCGTTTCCGCTTCCAGACACGGATGAACTTACCATGCCGGAAATCGGCGAATCTTGCGGTTTATCGAAAGACGTTTCACAAAACAGCTTGTGCAGCAGCGTGCAAACTCCGATGACTGAAACAACAGACGACACAATATCGCCAATGTCACCCAGTTTTCCAAAATCTGAATGCTGCATGGGCTACTTTCCGGATAAAAGTGACCAGAAGAACCGCAAGTCGTTCAATAATGCAAATATGGAAGAATTTCTGGCACCGGATGCACAGTACGAGGTAATACAAGAAAATATTCGGCATAATTTTAACGAAACTAACACCTGCAACTTGACTAATACCATTTCTGGCTTGAATAATTTCGGCCAGAATTACATACCGCCAGGTTACAACAAAAATAATTTCAATCAAGGCAATTTTAGCCCAAAGAACATTCCACCAAAATCGTTGAATTTAAACCAATCTCCAAGAAGAAATATAGGTACAAATATATCCACTTTAATACAAAATTTAGGAGTTAATCCAGTCGGGTTACTTTACGGAGAAGCAAATAGCTGTGAAGATGAAGAAATGCAGGGTCAAGCTTGCCACAGTGACGGTACTATGGACTCCGGTTGGCAAAGCGGTTCCGAGAAACAGGATAGGAAACCTGAGAACGCGGAAAATGTAACGCATAAGTCTGTGAACGTGTAGGACAATTTTGTTTTATTTTTTAGCTAGAGGTCGTTGTAATAATAATGAAATCGTTGATGTTATAATATTAACAATTTGTAATTTATATATGCGTCGAAATAGATTGTTCTATTCTTATAAATTCAAGATAGAATAATTATTTTATATTATTGTTTTAAAATATTAAAAGTGTTACTTTTTAGCTGACGTTTCTTTTTAATATTACATTGACGGAGGATATAGAAATCAACATAAAGTTTATCAAACGTTGTGATCTATTATTATTCAAAAGTTAAGTAACATCTTTTTACAAAATAATTAACTACCGTGCCATGGTAGTTAATTATTTTAAATCATTGGTGTCACTACGATTTGCAATGACCAAAGACTTTCCAAACACGAATACTAGTTGGTAAAATTTATGCTGTTGCCAATGGGCAATGGGAATTTGTTTTCGTTACGAATACCTGGCCAACTATTTATTTTGCTATCCTCTAGAGATTCACCCAAATGCATATTAATGCAATATTTTCATATACATACCTAGTAATTCTACAATATTACGATGTATGCTTATTTGACCATAACACTTTCGAGGTTATGCGGAATAGTTAAAACTTGTGTTAATGTGCGTATCTATACTTATCATAATAAGAATACATTTTTCGTATAAGCACATCCTTGGCGATTTATATACATCCAAAATTAGAACATTCGTGATGATATTACTAAGGTAAGTATCTAGTGATATTCGATGTACACTTGGCGCTGCAAATACATAATAAGTAACAAAATAACAAAAATATTGGAAAGAGGGATGACGAAACTTTCGTAACATAATAGAGATACCTACCTGTACAAGGTATATTGCTTGGGGAATTGGTTGATAATGGGAGCCTACGTGCTCTTGAAACATATGAACCGAATTTTATTAAATCAATTTGTGCGGTGTGGATTTTCCGATTCTGTGTATTAGTATATTGCTATTATTTGGCAATTTTCGGTTTTTTCTCCGCCACTTCCTTGAACCACCTACATACCAGGGTGTTATTTTTTCATTAGACATACATTTATCCTATATGTATCGTCAAGAAGTGAATTGTCAATGTATTAGTAACATAGCAGGCAATAAGTTATACCCCAATAAAGGATTTACCCTTAGTTTTTTATTTCTTAAATAAGTTCCAATGGAGAGAAAGAAAACAATTTCTGTCAAATATTTCTTTAATAATTTGTTAATTCATCAATCACAAACTAAATACATTTCATTGAAAAGTCGAAAATTTATTTAAATTATGAATAGGTAAAACAAAGATGAAAAGGTAGCAATGATAACGAGGTACCAAAGTAATAATAGCTTAAGACGGGTTAGGGACAATCTAAGTATCCTATGTTATGTAGAGGAACTATATGTAGGATCGCTTTAGATGTAGCCAAACATTATGAAGTATCCGTACAGTTTGATATACAAAATCATGAAAGAATTCAATTATAAGCTATACAAAATATTAAAACATCAAGAGCTTTGCAAGGAAGATAAAATAAAGCGAACAGATTTCTGCGAAACAATGTTCAATTGAGAAGAAAAGTGATGACGTCCATTTGTTTTGTTTGAAAACCTATGCAGTGCCGCCAACAGCCTAAAATGATTAAAAGAATGATACTTTTTATCAATTTACGCTGTCTAGGTTTCCAAATAAAAGAAATAACCTATTAATTTTAGCCATTCTGTTATTTACATCTGTTTGGATCTTTCTTTATATTGTGTTTATTTTCTATTTCAATAATTTAATTATTTTTAAAACAAGAAAATTGTCTACATATCCTTCTCACATTTTGCCATTGGCGAAACTGTGCAGGTTTCCAAACAAAATTTACGTTACACTTTTCTTTTCAATTTCTTAAATGAAAACGTGGAAATTTTGTACTTTCTTTATTAAAAACATAACCAAATTTTACTATATCATAATTAATTTAACATAGTAGCTGGAAATGGATTCTAAACAGCAATTTTACCCTTATTTCATCATTTGTGCATCTTTTATTATTCTATTATTATTCCCTTATTATAGTTTTGTCAAACTTTCATAAACATTGAAAAAGTACGGAAATGTGTCACATTAAGCACTATCGATAGCACGTAGTACAATATACAGGATGTTCAAAAATTTCGGGGCCCTATTGCTAACTTTCTTATTATTAATGCTACAGATTCGGTTAAATTAGCAATGATTCAGTGTTGATTAAGGTGCAAT
>JARFOC010031773.1:0-29358 GCA_031763485.1 Osmoderma eremita
TCACTACGATATATGCATTACTTTTAAAGTTATTCAATTTTGAGATGATATATACGCGTTCGCCCCATAGTGCGGCGTCGCTCTTCCGCCACCTACCCGAGCCAACCCAACCTGAGTATGAACTCGAGCAGTGTAGCAGTCGAGGCGTCACCGATGTCGCCCATACTGGGCGAGTACTCCTCCAGAATAGCGGCTCTCATTTGGACGAAAATGTGCTCCGGCGTCTCATCTTCAATGTAACATGCACGGCAATCTCACGGTAATTAATCCCATGCGATGCATGTGCTTATTCAGTTTGCAGCGGCCAGTCAACAGCTCTACAACTTGGCGAAGGTTGCTGGGAGAAAGAAGCAGGAAATATTTTGCCGTCCTGGACGATAGCCTGGGAATGGCTCTACGTGCCTGGCAGCATGCAGTTTCAGATTCCTATCTGTTTTCATGCAGAATGAGAGTCCGTTGTTTTATTAGGTCGTTGAGTGCCGCCGATGTTAGAGGTAGGACAGGTTCCAGTCCAACGGAGTCCAACGGTCCAGAACGGAGAACGCGATTCCCGACCTGCCAACCCGTCAGCAGCCTCGTTGCCTGGTTTACCTTTGTGTCCTTTCACCCACACAAGTGATACGGCATTATGTGCAGCGATCGCCTCCAAGGTGTTGTAGCATTGAAGCACAAAACTCGAAGCGATCCTGTAGCTGTATGCTAATATGCTTCCCCCTAATGCCCCTTACGTTAATCTCACTCGCACCTTGCAGGATTCACAAAACCTTCGCCTGAAAGACGGAGGTATGTCCTCCCAGAGCAAGGCTTGAGTTAATTTTTAGTCCCGGAGAGAAAATTCCTGCTCTAGGCCCTTTTGTGGTTTTCGATCCACAATGTTGCTTTATGGGGGATTCGAAAATACCCCGATCCGCATCCAAACAATAGCCGAGAATATCGTAAAACGCCCGCTTCACTGCATCGAGATTTCTAAATTCTCAACAGTTCTGCTTGCAACTGTTGTAAGCTCGCTATTGTAAAACTATACAGATTTTGTTTGACATAACCCTACAGAGAAAAAACCGCAGGGACTGAGGTCATGCGATCGAGCTAGCTATTTTATCATACCCTTCCCGGCAATAACACGATTAGAAAAGGTGTTTTCTAAAAACCCCATTACTAATCTGGTGTTATGCGCGGGACAAACGTCTTGCATGAACCAAATTGCATCAAAATCGGGATTAAGTTGACGGACAGCGGGAATAATCAGATCCAAATATTTCATTCTATTCAAATTGCAGTTGATAACAAATGGTCCTATAATGTTGTCACCCAAAATACCCGCCCAAACGTTAAGCTTTTCGGGGTACTGACTTGTTACATCACGGACCGGATGTTAATTTTCTCGAAACCAACATCGCACGACTGAAGGATTATGCTTACCATGACGTGGAAAGGAAGACTCGTCGGAAAACAGAATATTTTTTATAAAATATTTGTCTTCCTTAGCCGTTTCCATCACGGACGCACAAAACTCCATTCTTGCAAAATTGTCCTCGGGAAAAATCTCCTGGCACTTTTGAACTTTATGACATTTGTATTTGTTGTGTTTCAGAATACCTTCCACTGTGCTTCTCTGGGACCGATTTCATCTGCAATTTGCCGGCTATAGCAAGGATCGCCCATTTTGACCAGCGAACAAACCCTCACTTCTCTCTCTTCCCGTATTAGAAGAATTTGAGTCTGCTCGTCTATTTGTTGGCATTTACGGCAATTCCCGACTCAAATTTCCTAAACGCTTTGACGATCCTTTCAATCGTCAAATGCGAAGGAATAGGACGATCCACGTGGTCTATACGGCAAATAAATCGACCATGCTTTGGTTGGAATTTCCAGCAAAATACCCTGTTATGATTTGTACATTCTCTGCAGTTGTATAAACTAACATAGTGTATTCGAAATTGACGATCTCTTCTTAGAACTTTGCGCGCGTATAGACAGATATAAAATGATTCAAATAGACGAGCTACGTGCTAACGGCGCACAGTGGTCCAGGGCGATTGTTATTATTTATCAACAAGTAGCTACAAGTTCATCTTTAGATACATAATCCCGGTAGTCTATATAAGCCTCCTTATAAGTTTCAGCTGCTACCTTTTGCTACTACCTGAGAAAATACAATTTAAATAATTGAATTTCATACTTTGTAAATCAATTTTAAGCTAAGATTAAGTGTAAAAGATGTAGTAAATAATACAATTAAAGTTTAAATAATAAAATAGTTATTATACGCAATATAAATTGCAGAAAATTTTTATTTTTATTTTTTGAATTAATGCCTTATATTTTCGCTCATGATTACCGCCTCATTTTCGGCTCAATGCTTTTTTCCTTTATATGGATGAAATCCTTTATAGTTGATTACATTTTCCTGAAAAAATTATTTCAAAATTCCTATTGTACAAGAAGTTACAGTTTTTGATCGCAAACATGCTATTCTGGATTACTGTGCGGCGTTGCGCGCGACGAGGCCGGCCGGCGGGGATAAATACAAGTATGCCAGATCGCGCTACTTACAATATACCTCGCACCCCGGTGAGAGCTGAGCATACGTGTATAACTGCAATTCGGGTTGCCATGGCTCATTCAGAAGTAACGCTGAAGCATTAAGTTAAGTATATTAAATGGCGCCCCTTCAGTTTGCATGCCTCCGATTTCGGGGATTAGTTCTGTGTATAAAGATCTTCAAGTGACATAAATTTCACTCCAATCTGACGAAACTAAATGTCCCACAAAAACTAAACTTTAAATAGCCTAAATTCTATGTTCGGACCACCCTGAAGATATCCTACAGGTTTCATCGAAATCAGTTCAGTTGCTTAGGCTGTAAGTGAACGAACATACAGATAAAGAACCTATTTTATTTATAATAGAGATAGAGATAAAGATAACTGAAGAGAAAAACATTCAACGATGAATACCAGGTTATTACTGATTGGGGTGCGTCGCTCCCTATCCAGGGAACTGAGATTCCCAATCACGTCCATACATTGGCAAATACTACCTACGGCTTTTTATATATATGTTCTGCTCTTATTTAAAGAGGTATACTTTCCGATAGTACATAATATATAATCACAGTAACAACATTGCAATAATATTTTTGCAACAATGTAATGGGACAAAAGCGCATTTAATTACCTAGAGTTTTTACAAACTAATAAGAAAGTATCGATATCATCACTACTGCTACTGTGGCCGCTTTAAAATACCCATATATAAGGCCGCGAATCAGATAAGATCAGTTCAAGAGAGGTGTCGATATATTAAATCACAACTAATTAAAAAGTTACCAGTGTGTTCATTGCCGTGCAAGTAATTTGAATTAATTAATATACGATAGTCTTGATCGTGAACGGCTGTCCGAGTTATACATACATATTCAAGCTCACGTTCTCCCATTTGCATAGAACACGGTCTGTCTCACTAAAAGACTGTACGACTGATTGTTGCTTCTGCAAAACAAATACTTCACGTTCTGGAAATTGAATATTTAATACGGCTAACTTCACACCGGCAATGTTGTTATTGTTGACTCTGGTAGGAAATGTACAGCTCTAACCAAGAGAGAATTACATATACTATAACCGTGTATAACACATGTGTATGTATGTAAATGAATTTACAAAGTAACGAAACTTACGTGCCCTCTAATATAACATAACGAAAATTATAAGTTGGCAACGAATTAAATATTCCTAATATTTCTGTCTAGAAGGCTAAAAACATAACCTATCAAATTTTATCTGTCAATATATATATACATGAAAATCTGCGCAGGAATTTTATTTTTGAGTATTACCATACTGCTAACTGAGTTGCATACCTAAAAGAGGTCACGTAGGCTTCATTCATTGCAGATTCATTGTACATATATACATCAGTCTTCGCGATTCTACGCCGTCTGTCAAATATAATTGATTAGTTGATCTTGGTTGATTTACCACATTTATAAAAACGCAAAGTTAGGGGTTTTCTTTTTTTTCTTCATTTCTATCGATGTAACTTATTTGTAAAATTATCATTAGTTAGAATGTTTACACAACAAAATTAATTTTTTGCTTGGGTTTCGTGAAATTGCTTTGCTTTTCCTAATTCGTCCTACGCGAATTTTACATTATCATCGATATAAGCAAATACTCTAATTAAACTCCATTCACGGGCGCTGTGATCTGGGGACGTATCACACAGGAGCAATAAGAATATAGTTGGAAATAGCGGCAAATTCAAATTTATTTCACAACATTTTCGCCGTCCAAGCTACTTTGCAGCCAATTTTTTTGATACCGACTTCGAGTTGTCATGCTTCAACGGCGAATATAGATTGTAAGCCATTAACCTGTGGCCACTGCGGATATGCTTTCCTTGACGATGTTTTGATGGTCCCGGTAACGGGTTATCATCTCGGTGCAATATTCCTTCGTCAGCCTTATTAAATCACCGAACACCCTGTAATAATTCTCAATAAACACCTTTTTGCACTTTCAATACATAGAACATACTTCAAATTATCAAGTACCGCAATAATCGAGTTCTGACAAGAACTATTTTGGAGACAATATTTAAAATATAATAAAATGGAAAATATAAGCAAACAGCAATTTGATAGAAAATAGAAGACGAGAGCAGTGGAATCAGAGTGGAATGCAACGACTGAATTTGACAAATGACATTACAGTAAGCAGAAAACGCAGTCATCAGTGATATTTCATTTTATCCAACATAAATTCATTGCGCGAAAATTATATCCTTTTCATGGGCGTAAATCTATCGTGGATTTCAGCCAATAGTAAGCCGAGATATTTCCTCCTATCTTTTCCAATGCTGTTTTATTAAAATGAATGGACTTTAGTCAGAAATTCCTGTTGCCACAGTTGGAGCAAAGGTCTGACACTTTGAAAACATTGAATGATATACACCACTGTCAAAGATTGTGATCGAGGACGATAAAAATTAAGACATTAATGAAGTTCGCCACGGCACTTTTAACCATTACCGCATTTACACCATTTTATACAGAGAATAAAGTTGCAATACTTATTTACAAGGGCTTATCAAAATAAAGAAAACACCAGTTTTTAATACCGTGCTTGTCCGGCGCTGCAGCTAACTGCGGTAATTGGCAACAGGTAAAACAGCGTGGTGTCGTGAATCGCTGCAATCTCTCCTACAATCGGTAAATTAAATATTCATGAATGGGGACGTACACACAAGTTCACCTTGCCATTATGTTTCTTTCGTAGTGAACAAAACTGTTCTAGGATTTTACGACGACAATACGATGCTAGGAGATATTTTTAATCTCGTTAAAATAACAAAGTTTCACATTAGGAACTGGTATTATGCCGATCATAGTAGATGTTTTAGTAAATCTACGTAAGACCCTCTTGAATTATTACTGTTATATTACGTCTGGTTTAAGACAACGAAATAACTCCAACTACAGACCAGGATAACCGACATGCTTATACGTCACACAGGTTGCAGAACCATTCCTATTTTGTAAAGTGTAAAAATACAGGACTTACATATAATTCGGTTAATACCCTTTAAAAAATAGAAAATCGCTTCTTTGCCGATTGTATTTATTTTAAAATATTGCAATAGCATTTTAAGAGCTTTCATTATTAATTAATTTACAAAAACTCCTCCCTTAACGATCGTTCGGAATTTGTCTGACATCTCTCGAAGACTGAACGTTCTGACGGCCAACCAATGGGAGAGCGCCGGCCACTCGGCGCGCTGTCGGGATGGGGGCGATAAATTGTTCCGGGGGCAACTCCAGGGCCTATCAACATTTAAATATTTCTATACAATATAAAAAATTCCCCTAATCTGAGAAAAATACTCCCGATCCGAAAAGAGCAATCTCCCGACTGATCGTGGAAGGATAAGTTTTTGAATTTCGTACGTATGCGCGCCCATGAGATACCTTTTGCTATACATAAACTTTTTTTTTGTCAGATTGTGAGAAGAGATATTTTTTATTACGAGTTTTTTTTTACTTTACACCTTATTCTCTATCTATATTTTGCACCTACTCGTAAAAGAATTAGAAGCTTATACAGTCATATTTCAGCATTTTCTGATTCTTAAAGGAACAGCTTCATTTAGAGAAAATATGATATGTTCCTTGCAAATAATTGTTTTTAATAACGCATTAATTCCGTAACTCCTACTGTTGTTTCCTCGCACTTTATACTATACACCTATCGCGTAGACGGTATGTATAGTAAAAGGTTAATATCTTATGTTGTTTAAAGATTGGTTTACACGATATATACCACGTTATCCTCAGGGCTCGTTTTTGTTATTTTTGGGAGTGCACGCATAAGCCCACCAATGCCCTAACGAAAGTTGGACTAGTAACAAATTCTTAACGTTTCATAGTTACATGATATCCTCAGACGCAGAGTGTGCAAGGGATAGTAAACCCTGGCGAGTTTAACACAAGGCACATCTACATAAATCACACATTTCACTTACTAATTCATTTACTAAGCTCAAGCAATTTGAGTAAATGTCCCTCAAATTGGTGTATATTTAACTGATCCCAAGGAGAAGGTTCAAAACGGAGAAATGGTTATTTCTTCTTGTTTGTTGCTGTCGACAAATCGCCAGTAGACATAACAATATTATTAGCATTTGATATTGCTTCTGTAATGGATATGCCTTTAGCAATAATACCTATATCATCATAAAATCATAAAATATGCAAAGGTTGAACCGAAGGTCACAACAATAAAGTTAGTGAAATAAATAAACAAGCATAATATATTCAATGACAACCGCAAAAGCTTTTGCGTCATCTATTTTAAACCTGAGGCATGACTTTAGGTATGCCATTTGTAACAATATTGGAATTGTTTTACTACATTGTTATTACTACACCTGTGTTAATTCTCAAAACGCCTAAATTATAGTGAAAATGATTCATACCGGTGATCACCATCTGGTGATTCCACTAAATTATCATCTTAAGTGGTGGCTGCATCTGCGTAGCATTAATTACCTCATAATTTTATGCGTTAACAAAATGCATCAATGTAGCAGTAAAATTATGTTTACCAAGGTTTATAGCATTCAACGATACTTGACTAATGTTAGTCCATTTGGCAATTTATACCTGATCAAAATTAATTATTTACAGGGCAAACTACTTCATGGAGTGTAAAAAATCAACACTTTTATTATTATTATTATTTACATATTTCACATAAATACCTTATAACTTTAAACATTTATTAATAAAGCTTCCACTTCCTTAAGCATTTCATAGCACTCTCTAAAAAATCTCTACATCTACGTTATAGTATTATCTTTATAATATAATAATATGTAAATCCAAGAAGCATTAAAAAATAATTAACAAAGTTACCAGCAATTCCAGATGCGGCTGGTGCTGCCGTTTTTGGTGGGCAGTAGCTAAGAAAGCACTGATTTGTGCGGCGTCATGCTGTCTCTCTAAGAGCACGGGAGCTATACGAAGTATGAAGTATCGCATGAAGTACTACTATCTTAGCTACTGCCCACCATTGAGTATTCCGTTCAAGTGTTCGGGAGATAATTATCACTAACGTTGGAACTGAACCAACCTTTATTACCTGCAATAGGAAGGAGGTACTAGTTATAACTATCAGCTCTAACATAATGAGCACGAAAATTCAGAACCGGAGGGATACCTTACCTCCCTACAATCGAATCTCAGCAGTGCGGGAAAATCTATGCCATTCCCCAAGACATTTCGCGGAAGTAACCTGATGTCGTTTCCATGCAAAACATTAGAAAATGTGTTAGAGGGACATATTCGAGGAGTTATTCTCTCAGGCAGGTCTTCTCACATACACCATTATGCATATCTAGCGGATAAATCCATGGATCTTGCACCAAACAACCCGGTCTCTAAGAAAAGAGAATCGATAGTTCCCAAAGTAATAGCATTAGCAGCATTTGTGCATATAGAGGAAGCATTTAGTAATGTAATCTCGTCATCATCGCAGGGCCGTTATACCTCGGGGTGATTGCCTCTATGCTTGCAAACAGACTGGCATAACGACTCTGAGCGGGGAGATGGTCAGGTTTAGGCCGGGCGAGGGGTGTCCGCAGGGAGGGATTTTATCCCCACTGCCATGGTCACTTATTGTAGATGACCTTCTGGTCATAATTGAGACTGGCAGCCTTGGGGGCTATTCCCAAAAACTAATTCACGGCAGTGATACGTCCAACCATCACTCGAAGCTATGGTCACAACAAAGCTCACATTCACATAAAGAATGGCGAGTATGGCGATTACGAGAGTAATTTCTTCTACCCCGTCCTTTGCATTAGAAACGCTTCTAGATGTTTCCCTCTGCATATCTTTTTGGAAAGGGAGGCCACATTAACCATTTTTCGCTTAGGGCGCTTCAGAGCGAATCAATCGCGGTGTACTCATGTGTTTTGGCAAATAAACTGTTAGATATAGTAGTCTCCGACGACTTATTGGAAATGCCAGCTGACATGATGTACGCACGACATATGATGGACACATTCTTCACTGCCTCGTTTATAAATAGGGAGAAATGAAGATGTAGCGATACTGTACGGACACAAGCAAACACTTGCTGGTTTACGGATGGGCCGAAAACACCGCAGGGCGTTGACGCGGGAATATTCTGACGTAATCGAGAATATGGCGAGTTGAAAATCACTACAACGTCGGACAATACGCAACGGTTTTTCAGTCTGAAATCTATGCCATTGAGATGTATGCAAGAGAGATTTTGAATAAAAACCTCAAACACAAATGAATCAAAGTTTTCAGTGTTAGTCAGGCTGTGTTGAAAGCATTGGAGGCGCACAAATGGAAGTCTAAACTGATCTGGAGTGCAAAAACATACTAAATATAATAGGGGCGGTTAACAAATTAATCCTAATCTGGGTTTCAGGCCTCTCCCTCATTCACGGCAATGAGATAGTGGACGCACAAGAACGGATAACGCGCGGTGTTTTTAGGGTCCAGAACCTGAAGTTGGCATATCAACTTCGACAGCCAAACAACAAATTAATTTCTGGTTAATTAAAAATACTCCAATATTGGAGCAATTGTCTTGGTTTGGTACATGCGAAAGGGCGTGTTTCATGTCAGAACCAGCAAATTACTTGAACTTGCCCATAAAAAGGGTATAAAATACAATTTTATACCCTTAAAATACAAATTTTAACATAAAAAGGGTCAAAATGATTACTTCTGTTTTTACAGTTTACTCAAGGCTCAGAAAGTCCCCACAAAGACTCGGGCTAACGGATGAAACGGAATGCCGAGTGTATATGGAGTACAACGAAACTGTATAGCATGATAGGTGCCACTGTACTACGGCCATCCGAATCAGGTACTCAATCTTTGGGAAGACAATAGCTTCCACAGCTGACCTGAAGAACACCTCATTCAACAAGATTCTGAGATACTTTAAGGGCCCGAATTTGTTCGATGAGCTATGCTCTACAATAGGACCTAGGAGCCGTCGCGTCGTAGAAGGGACTGGCTATCGAACGACATGTGTGTTCGTTTTTCCATGTCCATAACTTCGTTTTCTAATATATGTCGGTGTGATACGATGATATTGTTGATGTATATTAAAAAAAAGTATTTATTGGGATTAGAATTAAATTAATTTCTATATTTTATAGCAACACGTTTATTAAGTTAATACGTGACGTAATTAATGATCTTTGTGGTCTCATGAATATTTACAAAACACTACAAGATAAAAGCACTAGACGAGTTAAATTCACGTCACGTACATATATGTTTCCTGTATTTTACAGGAATATTTAATCATATTTAACAGAGAAATTTGTTTGGATTGACGATATGGTTTTTTAAATTAACACCGCCGCCACAAATGGTTTAACGAAAACCAAGACGGAATTGTATAAAGCGTGAATACATAATACATGCACACCGTAGTCCCGTCTACTGTTATAAGTGTACAGCGTCTAATATAAAAAATACACACACAATCGAGAGACATAACATTTGACTAAACAAAACAAAATCGAAAGGAAGGAATTCAAGGGGGATAATGGCGGTGTTTGTTATTTACACGGAAATTTAAACCGCGCCTTAGTTACGAGAGACGCTACAATATAAACAAGTGAACGGTAATTGATTTACACTGTGTCATGGGGCCTTAACAAAACAATCTCCGAGTTTGTAGCCTCCCACACCTGAGCCATTAAAAAGCACCACAACACCAACGACTGGGAGAACTAAAGGGACGATGTGCTCGAACGGCTCGCTCTGTAGCTCTGGCGTTCGAGATAGCATCGCCTACTAAAACTATCTCAATGGAACAAAAAACGAGAAAAGAGAGAATGAAGTAGAGGAGTATTACTTCGAGGTCTGACTTTTTAAGACGTCTAGGCGACGATCCCTTAATTTTATGACAGCGGACTACGGTCAGGTTTTCCTACCAATGGTTTAGTTTTGGTATATTTAGAACAAGCCCAATACATGTTATATTTCTTTTACTTACTAATGTAGTTTTAGAATGTGATAACTTGCTAAATTCTATTATTATTTTCAAACTGTATGGAATTTGACGAATTAAAAATGATTTAGTGGTGGAACAAGTGAGGTTTCTTTGCATAAAGACCCATTCCGCTCACATTCATACTGCTTATGCATATAGAGGGACGTACTGGTTTCATTTGCTTTTCAAAATTTGCACAATCTATGACAAATACAATGAAATTTGATATAAGCGTTCAGAAGTAGAGGTGTTAGCTCGGATATTTCATTTCATTTTATTGTCCAACAGATTACCAGTTACATGATAAAAATATTTACAAACAAAAAATAAAAAAAGAATACAAAAGATATCTAAATTAATAGAAGTTATAATAAGTCATTAATATTATTATGAAATATATCTTCATAGTGCAGATCAGCGGAGCGGCACATCGCCACTAGTGGCGAGCGTGGCAGCAAGTTGGTCCTAGAACAGGGTAGAGCAAAGGAGGAAGAGGAACGAGAGGAAGCCCTAGGAATGCGAAAATCCAAAGAGGCAAGAAGAAAAGGGCTATCGATGACGCCGTGAGCTAGCTTCCAAATAAAGCGGCGCCATGGCATTCACGACGATGCGTTAAAAAATCCACTGAATCCAATAAGGACGCGTAATCAATCCCTCGCTGCGGATAAACTCCATCCTCGTTAAAGGAGAGGTATTTGAGAAAACGACGTTGAATTTTTTCAAGTGATAACTGAAGATAGACAGAGTGGGGAGACTACATTTGAAAGCCATACTCCAACTTGCGCACAACGAAGCTAAAGTATAATATTTTCAAAAGTTGTACCTATACTTTGAAAAGCTGTACAGGAACGGATGAGAAATCTCAATGTAATGTGTGATGCAAAGCTTATAGATTGGTCAAAAAGTACACCAAGGTCCTGTACTGTTTCAACCCTCTGCAATACATCATGATTCAACAAATACGCAGAAGTAATTGGATGATTTTTTCTAGTATATGAAACAAAGCAACATTTACTAATAATTAATTTTAAATTGGTACCCATTCCATGTAATGCCATGTAATCGATATTTTTTTGCAAGTTAGCAATTGAACTATAAATTTTAATATCATCAGCGTAAGCCAGAGCTGGACAAAAGAAGTGCTGCAACAAATCGTTAATGTACAAAATGAAAGGCAAAGGCCCCAAGTTGGATCCTTTCAGAATACCAGAAGTAGGAAGGAATTCGTAAGACCTAAAACCAGTATAATGCACATAGTTAGATCTATTACTCAAACAGGATTCCATAAGTTGCAGGAAAGATACAGTAAGACCAAAGCAGTCTAATTTTCAAGTAAAATCTCGTGGTCAATTTTGTCGAAAGCGCTACTAAAATCGGTATACACGACATCAACCTGACCCCGTCTGTCCAACTCTCCACAAATGAATTGCGAGATATTAACAAGGTTACTAACCGTTGACCACCCACGAACAAAACCATGCTGATAAGGTGAATTGAAAGACTTAAGACCTTCGTATAGATGGTGAAATAAAAAAATTTCAAACGCTTTGGTAAAGTTGGACAAAATGGAAATGGGTCGGTAATTAGCAACTTCTGATTTTGAACCCTTTTTAAATATCGGAGAGATTTTAGTTTTTCTGCTATAATTTTGGTCAAGTCGATGTTTGTGCAGATAAATTAATAATTGCTAAAGGTTTAGCAAGACCCATTCTAGCATCTCTTAGTAAAAATGATGGAATTAAGTCATCTCCAGAAATATTATTGTCAGGGAATGATGACATGATGTTTATTAGTTCATCGTCAGAAATTAGTGGCAAAGTGATAGGAAGATTATTGCTAATAGTAGTATTTGTAAAAGGTGAACTGTCAAGGTATTGGCCTAGAAAGTATTTTAGCTTGAATCTATTCTTCTTTCACAAAACCTGCACACTTTCTAATATATTTAATTTTTGACAATTCTATTGAAAGCTTTTCTCAGTGGATAGGTTGCTGTAGACAGTAATACTGGCAGCTTGTTTACTGGTTTTTGTGATGTAAATGTATGTTTAAAAATCATTATATGAACTTCAAACACATTCCTTTTTCAGTGTCGTAAATAACCTATGATAAAGTGCTGGTATTGAAGTGAGCGAAACGCTTAATTGCTGATAATAGGGTATCTTGCCTGCTGGTGTTTTAGGCAACTGGATATTTAGCATAAAATCAAAGCGCCAAAAGACCATGACTGCTGATGGATTCATTTTCTCCTTTTACTTTCACATGCTGGACACATCAACTGGTCGAATCGCCGAGAAATTTTCATGAAAATATCGAGTGTAGTTGGATAACTTATTTTCATATTAGGCCAAATAGCTGGTTGTTTCCTACTAAGCGGCAATTGTATTAAACTTTAAACCAATAACGCAATTAAAAAAGGAAATACAACAAGAAACAGTTTGAGAATGAAATATTCAATTTAATACAGGAGTTATGCGACTTGAATATATCTGTGTTTTTTATTCAAAATTCAAATCAGTAAAACGGTGCGGTTTTACATAAAAAATTAAAGTTCAATTTAAGAAGACATCCCAAGACATAAGAAATCCTACGATATACTATGTAGGATAGCATCCGTAAGGTGGAAGGGGTAGGTACAGCTACAAGAATATGATGTTTTAAACAAGAATCTCTTTTTATGGTTCTTCGCGCAGCTATACCTGATGTAATAGTGTTTTCAACCTGCAAGTACTTACGTCATTTGCTAATGCACACTGGAGCTGCACGCGTACATAAATACTTAAGAGATTTAATCTTCGACAGAAAACCGACATGATAACCAGGTAGAAGTGTATATATGTATACGTTCGAGTACGTAGTTAAAAATGGATGCAAATGTTCGTCTCGCCTATCGATACCTGGACACACTGGATTTAGATCAAATTTCTAGAATGCTGGCGTAAAGTGCGGCAAGTTGACGAGGTTACGGTCGGAAATTTGATAACAACTCACGGTTGTTAGTTGACGGTTTGTCGTTTATTGGTGGACGTGGGTGTGTTCTGGTTTTGTAGGCGATCGTATTACTGTTATATATTGCGTTATACGCGCGCTCTGAAATCTATCGAGTGTAGTGTTTTTAAAATGCATGCCTTGCACGCATAAACATTCTGGACTTTTAAGGTAACCGCGAAGTGAGCTGAACGCAATATGTTTTCAAGCATGTAGTGCAGTGGTCATGCGTGAACATGTTGAAACAATGCACAATGGCAAATATAAAAATAAAACTAAATAAAATTATTGTTCCTTACATAGCTTAATGGTATATGTATGTATGCATTACACATTTAAATCTTGTAATTTAAATTAAAAAAATGTATGTACGTATTGTTCAAATTATATCAGAGTGTCTACAATTATCTTAAACGTTATAAAAGCGTTAGGATATTACCAGAGAAGTACATACACTGTGTCCGCCTGATAACGAAACTCTGCAGGCGTTAACTACACTAAAAGCCGCACTCGGACTGGCTATCTACGCATGCGCTAAGGTGGTAGAATTAGGCGCGCAAAATTAGCCAATTTTAACGGTACTTCTCGGCCATTGTTTTATTTGCCTTCCATGTATCAATATTATACATTTACACCTACCAAATATTGTATCAAAGTTGGTAACCTTAAGTTGGAAACATGTTCTTGTAATATTATGAGATACTCATCCCCCACTGTACGTTTCCGTTAATTGCTGTTCCTATAGAAACATCTTGAATTGTCCGTTTTATTACTATACAACCATTAACATTATGCAATGCGATATAATTTCACATTAGCATATATAAGATAAATGGATATACGTAGAATTTAAAACAGGCAATATATAAAGAGAATACTCCTCCATTATCTCTACCTAATACTACAGATTACCTTTTCGTTGTAAGTGCTCGTTAATTTTTAGTGAAACGGAAGTAATCACCATCTGTACATATATGCTGATCAGAAACTAAATACCAATAATTTCTAAGTGACGTACTTACAAATGGGTTTCGATTGGTTTTACTAATGTTCATCGCCCCTTTTTTTATAAAGCGTAGTGATGAACTACCCTTGTTCTTACGGTTCCTGTCATCGACATGAAAACTATCTATCTGTGCCATTCAAGTAAGACGAGGGTTTTAAGATACAGTCTTAACACCGGCCTCTAAGTGAATCTATTTGTTCTGACAAAACCGTAAATGATCGTTCTATGTTAATCACTTATCAATGTCTATAGAGAGTCAAATTTAAATTATATGTTAGCCTATCCATGTATTTAACCTGACCACTATGTATGTACGTATTATAATTCAACGACAGAGCAAACATACAATTTATATATGTACGGATATAAGAAATAGATTTAATTTTTCTTGTGTATATCTTCTTTTATAATTTTATATCAGATTGGATTTCATTTTAAAACCAAAACAAAAATACCCTTACTGAAGAACTCTAGATACGTATTTCGGCAACTAAGTTGCCATCCTCAATAGAATTTACAAAGGCCTAATAGGCAATTGCCATCGCATACATTGAGACACAAGTAATTTCAGATATAATTACGAGGGCCGCGGTGGCATAAGATCACAACAAGTATTGGATGCATACCTAACGACTTCTGTTCTAAAAACTATCGGCAAAACTATTTATTTTTTGCACGGCTCGCTTATTCATGCCTTACCGTTTATTAAAACAGCGTCCGAAACTGGTGAAACTTATAAAAATAGAATAGTTACATATGTTTTTTACAACTATTGAAGTTGTACATCTGGAGAAATTTCAACGTCCTCTCAACGTATTAAGAAAATACCAACTTTATAGAATTAAGAAGTGAGACATGTTATTTTACAAAAGGAATTGTATAATTTTGTTACAAACTCTCTTATATGAAATTCCTATAAGTATTGTTTTTTCGCGGACATCAACACTCCACTGACTTAGATCTAGATAGCGCAGTGGTAAGAGCGCTAGGCATCTGTAGCGGATGTTGATGGTTCGAATCTCCGTTGCGGCAATCGATTTTTATAAAGATGCAGCAAGGGTGGTCGGTATCTCTCCCGGTATCCTTCAGTGTTGAGGATAAATCAACACTGCTGTCCTCTTACCGCGAGGAGAGGTAGTAACAAGCCATATACTTCACACACAATACACATTTACACAAACCTAATCTAGAGTGATACAATAGGCCTCAAGGCCGCAGTGTTAAGTCTCTGCATTACGATACAAACAAACAAAACTCTACTGACCTTGATATTCAGAGTTAAAGTTGGGCGAACTTCGTAGATCTCCGCAAAAACATCAAACGTGAAAGTCGGTCGGTTTGAAAGATACAATAATACTTTTACTAATAAAGCTCAATTAATGCAATGTATTCATTGCTATACACCACATTTGACAGTTTGTTTATTTGCATAGGCCCGATCTATATAATTTTTGTAGGTGAAAATTATTTCTTTTTCTAGTGAAAAAATCCGCTTTTGCCAGATTTGTACTTCATACAGGGTTGTTTACGGTCTTATAATTTTATTTTCAAAGGATGATTAAACATCTTAAAATATGGTCATTAACGTAAAAATATATTAATAAAGTTGTACAATGAGAGAGCTATTTATGTTAAAAAATTTTGTGGTTTTTATTTTTAAGTGATGATTAAGCATATTAATTTCAACATTTCTTTTATGTTTTTCATGGAATCCACTTCACACAAGTTGTTCAAAGTTATTGCCGTGTTGTTGAACGCAAAGTCTCGCTCCACGTATCCATGAATTGGCATAATTTACTAGGCCTTGGTCTTGCTGTCGAATTGTCGCCGCAGCTGCCTCAACGCGGTTACGAAGATAATCTAAATCAATTAAGTTGTTGGTGTATACCATGGTCTACATAACGCCCCATAAGTAGAAATTAACGGGGTTAAGGTTGGGTGACCGAGGAGGCCATGGCATAGGATCACTTCGACATATTTTCAAAAACATTATCTAAATGTTGGCGAACTAAAAGATTAAAAGGCTGCGGTGCGCCATCGTGAAGAAACCACATTGGTCGACGTACATTCGAAGAAACTTCTTCCAATAGTTCCATCAAATGATTTTGCAAAAACAAGAGATAATCATATCCATTCATTCGATTTGGCAACACAAATGGCCCAATAAGTTGTGCGTTGACCAGTCCGGCGTAAATATTTATCGAAAATCTATGCGGTAAATGATTACGACGAACAGCATGTGGATTTTCCACAGCCCAAATATGAGTATCACAGTTATTTATGCCTTTACGTGTAAACATTGCTTCATCAGTCGTCAATACAATGGCAGAAAAGATTGGAATTTCTACATGTTTTTGTAGAAACTATCAGCAAAACTGTAAACGTAAAGGATGATCTTCAAGTTATAAAGCCTGCGCTTTTTGTACATGGAAAGGATACAATTGATTCTCGCGCAGTGATCGCCAAACAATTCGATTTGATACATTTACTTGGCGAGATATTTTTCGAGTACTACTAGAAGGATCTTCTTCGACAAGATATAATACTTCTTCGAGGTGATTTGAACGGATCTGCTCGAGAAAAATAAACGATTCTTCTGTTCGTTTGTAGTTTTTCTTGTTGGTCCGCGATTTTCTTTGCCATTTGTTACTTTTATTGCATGTTCTACCATTTTCTTTGAGCAGGTTACAATACCGGCTATTTTTTGTTGCGATATTCCCTGATTGTGGAGTGTTAAAATCTGTGTCTTTTCAATCGACGTGCAATGTTTGCTAGCCCCATTTTAAGCAAATCGATGTAAAGTATTAGTAGGTATTTTGTAACTATTAATCAGATATATCCTTACCTGATACAATTACAGAAACAAAACCTGCAGTAATCTTATTCTGATTTCATGAGATCTGCATTGAGTAAGCGGCTTTATTGTTGTGACCAGACACAAAATATCATGGTTAACTAAGAAGGGAATTCCCCTAACGCAAAGCTATCTAGTGGTGGTTTCGGCAAGTTTCAGTTGTAGATATGTTTATAAACGTAAAAAATAGGTGGCGGTTTTGTCACTGTATCCTGCATTATTATTAATTGGGAATGTTTGTGATGAAGCCGACTTGCCTCTATTTCTATGGCTACCACTGTATAAAAACAACCAGCATTTGCCCCCAGAGTCGTATAGTTCGGTCGTTTCGTAGATTTTTTTCACGAAAATCTTTTCTTATGTTACTGAAAAGGAAATTTGGTCTATATTGGGAACTGCGAACTTCCTGTAATCCGTGTTATACAACTTGAGAGAAAACAAACATATACATTGTAATGCAACACTTTTCACAAATTATTATGGACGCATATGGTATCGTAGATTCATATTTTTCATCTTATGTTTTTTACATGATAATATGATTCTTATATGTATAAGGATTTTAAATAAGGTAGGATCACGAACAGACTACTTCTATTTCATTGATTGTCACATATGGAGTAATCTCAGTTAGCCATTAACATTCATATGAGATAAGGGACTAGGCACGATAAACCGCATAAATAAAGCTGTAATTTATTGCTGACGCTCCAGGGTAGACGCAGTAATCGTAAAACTATTTAATGTGCGGTATTGACCGGCAGAATATCCGAGGCTATTAAGCGACCAATCAATACAAATATTTAACAACACGAGCCGAGCGTATAAAATAACGACCCGAACTCTTTAACTAGTCGAACATGTAAACCAATCCGTGAACGATGCTCACGCGGTTCGGTCCTAAGCCAGGCCAGCGCGGAGCGTGATTCCCTAGAAACCGTGGAAAGTTGAACAGTCACCAGTTGGACGCTTGTAATCTAATCTGATATAGACCGCTTGGTTATTCCAATTAAGCGACCCACCCTCTTCTACGAGATTGGCTTCAGTTTACGTGACCGTAGGTGTTAATAAGTCTTATCTTCTGTATTTGATTCTTCTTTTTCATGTTCACTTAAAGGCCACAATTAATCAAGGTTACCGTCCAATAATTTTCTTATATGCCCCAATTACCTCTATGTCTTATTTACATATTTAAGGTAATATGTATGGAATATGTATGTATGTATAGAATATGTCTGCATGTATGTATGTATGGATATAATAATAATATAATTTATGACATTCAATCATTTTCATATTATATAACGCGATGTCTCAGAATTTCTGTTAAAACAAATTTTTCTTCTTGAGCCTTAGCTGTCGTTCACGAGATAAAAGAAAATTAATTTGGGAACATGTGATTAGGTTAACGAAATAAATTATGATTACCTACCTGCATAATCGTTACAATCAATCCGCCAATTCCTGTACCAAGCGGTGATGAAAAAGGAGGAGGGGGAGGAGTATTAAACTCATTAAAAAACAGGTCTCATCTGACCCAGATAAGAGTAACTGTTTTAGCAGAGTTCCAAGTGCTCTAATCCAGCTGCGTTACGCAATCAGTGCCGAAAAATGGATGGCACTGGGGGTGAAGGTTGTAGCCAATGGAGTATCTGAGATACCCAGTGACCTCTGGGTATAATCAGCCTTATACCTATATAAAGGTTTCGCGGGTGTGGTCCATCCTTTCGCTCTTACTGGATACAGTTCCCTAGAACGGAGGGCACAGGGGATGGAGTCCTCTAATGAGACAACAAGGCATAACTGTTTTGAAGGTTTCAACCAGACAAGAGAATGATAGCACAGGAAGGAAAAGAAGAACCCCAAAGATAGAGACGAAAGTGAGAACACTGCACTATGGTATAAAAGAATTCAAAAGATGTTTAATTCGCGTAGTTATTTCTAAATAACCGAAATCCGAAATAATATACAGAGTGTTCCATTTGAGAAAACGTATGTTTGGTTCACCCTGGTGATATGAAACACGCTGAATATATGAAAATAATTTTAAAATAGTTTAAGACCGTCTACAATTTTCGTAAATACCTTTTTTCGATATCTTATATGATAACGGATATATTGAGCTTTGCCACACTAATGGGTCACCCTGTATGTATGTGTTCTAAATTATATGAACTACTAACTCTCAATTCTAGGTAATTAATTGCACCAATACGTGATTTACTCCTCTAAAATTAAACTATGGTGATTAAATACCAATTTACATGTATTATTTATGAAATGCAGCTAAGGATCGCTTTAACCCTGTAACTTGCGGTGATCAGTTGGCCGGCTTATTTTATTGGGGATTGGGACTGGTGACGAGTTGCACTGAACCCAATAATATAACCAGGGAAAGTCATGGTAAAACTCTCATTAAGGAGCCATCAATAAAGAAGACTGATAAACGAACACATCTTAGGAGAAATTTTCTTCGTACAGTCGTAGGTCTCCTAAATAGACATTGCGTGCTTAAAGGACACCAACAGAAAAAAATTAGGTTGATATTCAGGGTCAATAAAGACTGCATATCACATATTGTGTGAATGCGAGGCCTTAGATGCTAGAAGACAGGCAATCTTTAGTTAACGAAAAATGACCCCAGAGGACTATATGAAGCAATTAGCCAAAGACCTGTACAGATTGGTAGAAGCATCTGGAAATGGGTGGTATAGTGCATGGGAGATGAAATACAAAAAGCCAAGAGGATGAAGTGTTTTAGGAGACTAATGTAAATCAGACGACTCCCACAAAAAAAATCGCTTCAAATATGAACAATAAAAAGTTTTGCCATGGTTTCCGTTTGAAACACTTCTACACGAAGTAAAACTTGTAAAGTTTCCTATGATGGCAGGTACATATATATCATTGACAATTTTTAAGACAACATATCGATGAATTCATATTTCAAAGATAATAAAATCAGATAACAATATAAGTATGTACACCTAAAAGACTATTTTGTTGAACTAATATCGATAAAGGTTTGATAACATAATGCATATAACCATGATAATTAATGTGGTATGGTGTTCAATTGTAATACACGTTGACAAATCCTTCTACCACGTTTCTTGAATGTACTTCCGAAAAAGCATGCGCGCAAATTTTAAATAAAAAAAAGAAAATTGTTGCATTACAAAATTTCCTTTTTTTATATAAATTTTTAGTTTTTCTTTTAAATATTATAATTTTAATTTCTTATGTATCGTATGTATTCATGTTATTAACAATTCTTGTGTTTTATTATCTCTGTTTTTAAATGACCGTTCATTAATTGATATAATTAACGTTTTTGCCTTCATATGAAACTACACTCCTTCTAGATATGTGTGTGGCTGCGCTTTTTTGCGCTATTTGTTACAACAATAATAATTAACTGGGTATTGTTTCTTATATTTTGTCTTCATAAATGTGTAAACATGGCGATATTATTAACAAAATCTACTTTTGGTGTTAAAAATGTAACATAAAGAGATATATTTGAAAGGCAGGCGGAGAAAGAGACAGGGGAGAGAAAGAGAGGGATAGAAACAGGGGGAGGGGGAAAGTGAGGGTAGAAAGAGGGGGAGAGAGCGTGGGAGGGAAAGAAAGAAGATTTTTAAGATAACTAAAACCAGTTACTCAAAAACGATTGTATCAATTTCAAGAACAGCTACATACATCGTTGTATTGCTAATTATTTAAAATTTTAAATCAGGTATTGCGCAATGCATGGTGTCATTTAAAAAAATTAGGGTTGGCATCCCCGTGACTAGAGGGTTAAAGATATGAAGATCGTTTGTTCCCTAATAGTCGTGCCCCTTCGGTCAAAAATTGATATATTTCAGCAATTTGATATGATTCTTAAGCATTCAGTATTTTTCGTTTTCCATTGACGTTTCCATCTTAGTTATTCTAAAAAACTAATTTCTCAAAAGCGATATGATCGATTTAAAAAGGTGATACGCCCTTTGAATCGCAATTTCGCCCCCAAATATCATTTAAAAATTTTGGGGTTCTCATGTGTGTGGTCAGGTTGTTGATAAATAATATAAATCTCGGTTGTTCCCCAAGTGTGTCAGCGATTTTATGGAAAAAAGTATTGGTTTGGAAGTAGTCGGAGTGTTTAATATTTTCACGGACAACCTGTTATGTACCTATTTGTGTTTCCAAAACCTCAAGGATACTGGGCATTACGAGAAATACTTGTCATCAATCATAGCTAGGTTCAGGCATACTTGTAATAAATACATTAATACCATAAATTTATCATTATATACATACACATAAATGTAGTTTCACGTTAAAATAATTAAAACTAGGGGCGCCAATTTATGCGCGAGCACATGCGGCCAAACTGTACAGCGCGGCTCTGCCAATACTTGGATACATTACGCTAATATTAGTAGTGATTCAAAGTGCTAGGGATGCCCGGTTACTAAGGTACGTTTGCGCGAAACACCGCCTACGCCGCTCCAATCAGGTTGAAACTTGCACGCATTTTAGATGTGCATATGTACTGCATAGGTGGCTATTGTCATTGCCTTCGCTTTTCAGTGCAACGTGTATCAGTTTCGATCGAAACATACACCAAGCTTGAGGTGCGAGCGGTTGCATGAAACACCTACCGAAATTCATAAGAAAATACTGATGGCTTACGGAGAGGACGTTATGAGTCGAAAACAAGTTAGTGTTTAGCTATCAAAGAAACAAATCAGCATGCTCTTGATCTTTGATTTGCTCATTCTTGCTTTCTTGGGCTTTAGAGAGCCTGAAGTGTGCCATTCTATGCTCCAGCGTTTTGTTTCTGGGTCATAATCGAACACCCAACTTTCATCACCAGTAATGACGCTTAAAAACATTTTCATTATTTTCAATCGATTCCAAAAAGTCAAGACACCTTTCTCACCTGTACTTTTGTTCCTGCGGAATGATTTTCGAGCAGGTCTTTCACATTCCCAATTCATTGGTCAAAACTTGATGAATCGTGGTGTGAGATAAATTCAACTGCTCCCCGATCATTCTCACCGTCAACCGACGATCTGAAGGCACGACATCGCGGATTTTGTCGACATTGTCATACTCCCAAATCTCATCACCAGTAATGACACGTTCCAAAAGAATTTCATTATTTTCAATCGATTCCAAAAAGTCTAGGCACCTTCCTCTCCTGATGTCCTTCTGTTCCTGCGATAGGTCTTTTGGAACCATTTTCGAGCAGATCTTTCACATTCCTAATTCATTGGTCAAAACTCGATGAACGGTGGTGTAGGACAAATTCAACTGTTCTCCGATCATTCTGACCGTCAACCGACGATCTGAACGCACAAGGTCGCGGATTTTGTCGACATTGCCATCGGCTCTTGCAGTTGAAGGCCTTCCGCTGCGTGGCTCATCTCGCATCGACTCTCTTTCTTCTGAAAATGCCTTAGATCACCGAAAAACCTGGGCTTTTGATAAAACACTGTCTAAGTAGGCCTGCTGAAGTTTTGCAAAAGTTTCTGTTGCGCTTTGCCCAAGTCTGAAGCAAAACCTGGCAGCACACCGTTGCTCGAAATTAATGTCTTTCATTTGTAGTACGCACTGCGAAAAATGGGTTCACGGGGAAAACGACAATGGACAACCAAATAACTTGATCGAGATCAAACTTGCACCGAACGCGTATTACAATGTCCACTTGTCGCACCTCCATGTCCCGTGCTGCCATATCAAACGCTACGTTGTCGGTCCCATTAGGTACTTAATTTACACACTTCGTTTATTGAATTTGATTTTTAAACAAAATTCCCAATAGCAAAGATAAATAAGAGAGTACCAGTAACAGATGAATATTAGATATCATAATTAATAATTAACAGATTTTCTAATATCTTCACATATACCTACTTTTTATTTACTATTAGTATGAAAATAAATTGGGGATATTATTAAGGTGGCTAGGGATAAAGAGCAATAATGTGTTCGTTTTAAAGTTCCCCGTGTTCTCTACACAGCACGGGATATAACACGATCACATATTCATATCTAGTACGTACAATTGTCAAAGATATACAAAGGGATATAAATAATGAGTATTCAGGTGATATCTTAAATAAGTGTAGCCGTACCTCGCCAACATAAATAACAAACGCCATTTCTTGGTGTGTGAAATGGACGGCCAGTGTAAGATTCTATCGGACAGGGGATTTTACTAAGACTGCAATCTTTTATCGGCAGGTGGTACGCTCGCTCGCCCACAACTACAACGACATCTACATGCTTTTGGACCTTTTAAACCTTTCCACGGCAATTACTAAAATGAATGCACTCGTTCCTGAACGCTTTCCGCGACAGACGGCCGGGCGAAATGTCTGAAGAAAGGTCAGCCGCCGAGTAAAACACGCGCAAGCGGCCCGTGTTGCAGGAAAAGCGTATAAAATTTTTATGAGCTGCTCTGGCTATTTAATATGACAAGAATGTGTCAGGAAGCGACTGGTTTCCTCCACAAAGCTTCGTTTGATTATTATTAGAAGCTCACGTGGACGGAAACGTGAACGAATGGGTTTTCAAATTGACCAATAAAATTTAATTGTGGTTAATTGTCTGATTAGTGAAATAATAGATAAAGGATTATGGATTTCTATTTCATTTAACCACCTATTCTAATTAAGTGGTTAAATTAAAGTGTAATCAATGATATAGTGGTAGTACTTTTAGTACGTTTCGAATTGTAAGATATAGTAAGAAGTAGTTTATTTGAAAGGTGTGGTAGTGCCTAATCAGCAGGTGTAAAAGACAATTTTACCCACACCAACATTTACCACTCTCTTACAAACAAGTTTTATCAATATTTAGTGAGCCATGTACACCTGGACAATTACAACATGCCCTATAAACATACACGGATAAAAGGGATTTCTTGGCCCACAAAAATAAGTTTCTTTGAAAAACATGTATTTCCCCATAAGAAACTTTATTTCAATAAGGTAACTTTAGTTTGATATTATTGCTTCTCTTGAACAAAACAAACCATTTCTTTGAATTGTTTTTTTTTAGTTCAACACGGTGCATTACTTACAAATACGCATTTATGACAAACAAAATTAGAACGTTTTACAATCAAACTTCTGCCAGCATTGGGAACAAGTAAGGTTTCTTTAATTCTCGTATTCGTTCGGTATATAGGGCATTTTGCCGTTTTAATTTTCTCGTATTTGCAAAATACTTGAAAACAAATAAAATTAGTATCCCTTTATTATATAATTGGTAAAAACGGGTTATTGCTTCCAACGTCTCCGCCTACTGTTCAGGTTTAGTAATTATTTTATATTCAATGTAGATTAAGTGTTAAAAAAGAACTAAATTTAGTTTTAACACGAGAAGCAGATAATGGAGGGCTACGGAAGGTAATTGATGCCCGATTCTTTAACCTTGGACACTTTATGTACTTTAAAAATAAATTTTTGAAACAGCAGAAACCATGTTTCCTTTTATTAACTTCAAGCAACTGTTGAAAAGTATTTGTATTTGAACTGTTGCTATTGTAAATCCATGTTTTCTAATTTAAGGAAATTATTACTACATTTGAGTTACCAACATTTTGATATTGGTCATTTTGAGTGTGTTCCAGAAAAATGTGGTAGAAAATTACAAAATGTGCATATGTTTAAAAAACATGTGCTCTCGAAACATTTAAATTCTTTAAGTAGCAAATCTGATTCTTTTGTAGAAAATAGTGTAAATCCATCAGCTAGTGTATCCAGTACCAATAATTAGACATATGCACTGCTCAGCGGAACACTATTTATATGATATGTTGTATAGAACATATTTAATCCTGTATATTTAGTGGCTACAGAAATAATAAAAACGTGATTTTAAATATCTGTCTTTTATTTAAATAAAATACTTCCTGAATCCAAATGAATGCGGTTATCTGAATAAAAGAAATGACTTTCTGAAGGTAAGTAAATTTATACTTAAATGAAAGAAAATATTTTGTTAAACAGAATAAATATAGCTTACATGCAAGAATAAAATTTATTAGCTTCAAGTAAATGGGAAACAATATTTTATATTTGTTTGAAATATTATCTACATTTACAATCAATTAAATACTTATTTGGATGTGAATTGCAGAAGTGTTTCAGTTAAAGGCCCCTATTATTCAAACAAAGAAATATTCCTTTGCTAATATAAAATATGTATTTAAATTTTAAATAAATATTTATTTGCCACTATTGAAAAGAGGGACTTATTTGATTTAATGCATATTTTTTAGCGCCAAAGAAATCTTTTTGTCGGTGTACCTTATGTATGTATGGTATCTTTACAATTTGATATATTTAATAAGGGTCAGTGTTGTCAATATACTGCTAAAAAGTATTTCAGTCTTAAATACTGCACTGAATGAAGAACAATAAACAATTGCAAGTAGTGAGATACAAAAGAGCATACAGTAAAAGAGGAAAATCAGACGAGGAAACATTTCCGATTTCGGCCATAAAACGGTTTCAGGGGTGAAATCGACCGCTGAAAATTGTGAGGATATACAGGGAGACGCATTAGTGTGACAAAGCTCGATATAGCCGTTATTATATAAGATATCAAAAAAAGTTATTTATGAAAACTGTGGACAGTCCTAAACTTAACATTTTAAAACTATTTTCATATATATATACAGGGTGTTTCATATCACCAGGGTGAACCAAACATACCTTTTCTTAAATGGAGCACTCTGTATATTATTTCGGATAATATGCTCATGCCTCACACTCCCAATATACAATTTCATTGAATTATACAGCGTATTTAAGAAATTATTGTCAATTTTATGAGTCAAATCATTGTAGGTTCAAACAAAAAAATTTTCGTTTACAAACATAGATTTTTGATATTGGTCAACTTTTATAGCAAAGTGAATTTTTTTCTAAATTGTCTAAACTGAATACAGGGCGAATCAAAACTCAAATACATTGATTTCTCAATCATTTTAAATTGATCACTCTGTCTTTTTATAAAAGTGAGATTTTTAGAAATTATTTTAATAATCTTAATTGTATTTATAATATAATGACATAATTATAACGGGCGACACTACAACGTAGTTAACATCTTGTTCATACTTTTTCTATGGCAGGAAGCAATAAAGCATTTT
Organism: Osmoderma eremita; assembly: GCA_031763485.1. Lineage (NCBI taxonomy): Eukaryota > Metazoa > Arthropoda > Insecta > Coleoptera > Scarabaeidae > Osmoderma > Osmoderma eremita. Next base: position 26,553 of record JARFOC010031773.1, read on the forward strand.
TTGAACGGCTGCATTACCCAAATCCGAGCCTTGCATTGGGTACAAAAAATATATTTGTTTACTATTTACGCATGTGTTCCAAATTTATGTACTACTAACAATCAATTTTATATAATTAACTGCACCAATACCGGATTTATTCCACTAAAATTAGATTGGTATTTAATCACCACATAAATACATCTATTAGTTAGGAAATACACTTAATTGTATATATCCAATACTTTAACAAAGTTTTCTGTTAGGGATGGTTTTAAAGCGACCTGTTACTTGCAGTTATGAGATGGCCGGTTTCCTTTATTGCGGATTAGTTCTGGTGATGAGTTGTACTGTAGCCATTCCCGAAGCAAGTATTAACAATTAGCAAATTAACCAATTTATTGTGAGGTCAAGAGTGATCCGGTGCAGTGTGCATTGTTAGATTGACTTACTAGAATTCATATTGTTCATATTTTGATATTAATGGGAGGATATAGTTTTTATTCTTATTTTTTTCATTTTACTATTTGGTTTCTAAATTTTACATTGTTTTAATTGTCTTATTTAAACATTCCACCAATCATTTTAATGCAAAGCTGTTTGTATACATTTAACATGTGGAATGATGTATCAATTACTTTAAGAACCTCAGTAAGAGAGAGATGCAAGATTAAAAATTGGATGCATACACCTGCGGCTGAGTTAGTTTCACGTTGTCAAGTTTTCTTTTCGAAGGAACAGGTAGAAAAGAACCGTAATCTAACAGGTAAACGTATTCCCCGTTTGAATATGAAATGAATATGTAAAGAATGGTACGTTTAGATTAGAATAAAATAAATATAAATTAAAATAAAATTTTTATTATAGCCTAGATCGAATATCAGTGGGCAGAGCCCGAGTTAAGATGATAAACGGCTTTATTATACCTACCCGAGAAAACCGGATTTAGTAACTTCATCATTTGAAGTTCTACCGTGCTTCGAGAAAGAACTTGTTTTGTTTTCGTTGGGATGCATGAATTTCAAAGCTTTAACATTTTTATGGAGGCAGTAGCGAAACACCACCACGAATACCTGTTTAAATGAGACAATTAGGGTGATTTAGATATTTTTCCATGCCTAATTATCGTAATTATGGACGCAAAATTTTGTAGTTCCCATTTTCGTTTAATGCTGAAAAAGTTTTATTATACTTTCAAATTGTCTTACATAATACAAACACATACATGTACATATAAATACGTAGTGAGTGTATAAATTGTGTATAACTCCTAGTTTCATGTGTAATTACAAATCCAAAATCATATTCCAAAAAATATTATTATCTACTGCCAAGCCACAAAGCATCCGAAATAATAAGCTAACAGCATTACACTGTATTATTACTATTTCACTATAAAACAAATTGAGTTTTATTATGGTTTCGATTACACTTATATATAGGCACACCCAACAAATCACACCTAATTTAGATTCCATGAAATCATATAAATCCAGAAGCCAATAAGTATTCCATAAACAGAGAATAATTGACTTGTAAATATGTATGAAGCAAATAAAACCAAACAGAAGTTCGACTTAAAGTCCTCTATTGACTTGCAAAGTATTCTCCACAAGGGTTCATACACTTAAACTAAATAACCAAAAAAAGGCATCGACTGCTTCTTTCAGCGACTGGAGCGATCCATTCTTTATCCTTAGGAAAAAAATCGTTGAGATTGAGATCGGGGCTGCACGGGGGACGATCTAATAATTCGATAGTTTGTTCCTCTAAAAACTCAATTGTCTTAGAGCTGTATGTGAATTCGTATTGTCTTGGTGGAGGATGATTCGTCGTTCGGGGTTGGTTTCCGGAACACAGTTTCTGGCAAATAATATACGAATAGGCATCAGCCGTTCTTCGATCATGCAAAGGACACACTTCAGGAACACAGAACTTTTATTGAAACACCCAAACAGCGGATTGATGTGTATTTTCAGGGCGTAGGAACAAATCATCACTTACGATACTTCAAAAGTTGTAGGGCTTCCTTTGTTGAACCGACTCAAAGTTTTTCGGCAACAATTGATGCTAGTCGCCTTTTGTTCTTCACTCAAAAATTGCGGGTCCAACGGGAAATTAACTTTATCACACTCAATTCATCGTGCAGAAATTTTTGAATTGAGGTCTTTGAAATGCCCAAGGACGTCTCAGTCTCGCGATAGGTCGATCTTCCTTGATCAACTGGAGCCCATCGATGTTTGTTTCTGGGTTATTCAATCGTCGCTGAAACTGATGCGTCATCGTTCAAATTCACTCTATCACCGGGAAATTGGTCGATTGAGTGTGGTGATTCATCACCAAAAACAGAAATCAATTCGGCGAGACATTGCTATCGATAAAATTTTTCCTTATCTTGTCTTATCAATTTAAAAAATTCAGTATGACTAAATCACTTACCGTACATTGATGAAACTTAACAATTAGGTTAATGTTGTGGTTAATTTTGTTTGCTGATTATGGACCTTTATGCGGTAATATGCAAAACTAAAAAGGCATTCCTCGTACTAGGGCTTATCATACAGAGCTTTCTTTGTGTAGTTTGATAAGTTATCGAGTTACGTAATGCCTCACTTATTAAGCAAACAGCATAGCTATAAATGCTTTATAGAGAGCAATGCCTAAATTTCACTGAAAATGCCAAACGCAGCCTCTATAATGTTCTACAGTAATATGTGGTTTCACTACAAACCCCGAACATTTGATCACAAGTAAAAATGCCAAGGAAATGTGTAAACCACCCGAACTCTTTTTGCTACATTTGCGGCGAATTGACATTTAAATATCA
>JARFOC010031790.1:0-29347 GCA_031763485.1 Osmoderma eremita
AAAAGATGCCACCAGGGGGCGTTTATGAGATAATTTTTGAAATAAAACATAACTGTCAATTAGTTCACTTGAGTTGTCAGTTGTTATTCTCGGGTTGTTATAAAAATTCATAGATACCGGTATTACCCTATCCTATATCACTAAATATTTTTGAGGTAGAAAGAAAACACTCTATACCGTTCGTTTATGTTAAAAACTCGATCTACTGCTTATCTCACTCCACTCCCACTCCAAGAAAATCCACTCTCACTCTGTCACAAATAAGATTAACTTCACAAAATTACATTGTTGCCCCAAGTAAAATAAATAGTAACCTCAGGTGATCTTACGTGTTTTAGGCTGGCCGACATATGTAATCCCATGGCTTGGTGTTTTCACATTTAACTATGTTAGTTGTGGCGACATCTAAGCGGCGCTTTCCCCAACTGTTAGCTGACTCTGAATTAATACATAACCTATAGAAACTATTTTTGACATTTATTTACATTCAGTCTTAATTTATATTTTTGTAGGTGTAAAGTGTGCTATGTTATTAATCTATTTAATTAACATTATAATTGTTTAATGATGAATCTTTCGTCATTATTTTATCCTAATACTGTTAATAGTTTTAGAACAGTAATACAACAAAACAGATGTTTTGGAATATTATCAATTTACTCATACCAGAAGTATTCTTATTCTGGAAAGTCTTCACATTTTACAGAGACGACAGATGAAATAGAACAAAAAAAGAAAAAGAAAACTTTTGTTCCGAGAATTACTTTACTAAATCAAGATGATATGTCAATAACGACTCTAGAAGAAGCAGAACGGATATCCAAAAGACGAGAATTAAGATTGGTAAAAGTTGTAGATCTTGATACAAAAACCCAGAGACCGGTATATAAGCTTGTGACTGGGGCAGAATATTTAGCAGAAGATTTGGGGCAAAGGGAAAAATGTAAAGAAGAGAAGACTAGTAAAAATGCTATTAGAGGAGATAAAGTATTAATAATAGGTTCAAATATAAGTGAGCATGATTTGATAAGTCATACAAATAAAATATTAAAGTGGGTAGCCAAGCAATATCAGGTTAAAATTCTAATAAATGGAGAAGCAACAAATATGGAAAAAGCGGTAAGTATATATTACAAATATAAATGAACATATAAATTTGATAGTTATTCTTCTATTGCATATTCCACTCTTATGTCAATTTTACTTTATTTATATATGTGAAATAATAATAAAGTAAGCCGTATCCAAATTGATGCAGAAATCCATGCGTGCATGTAGAAATATGTAGATACATACAAAGGGGTACTGTATTCATTTATGAACCTCTTCATATGAACATAATAAATAAAGCCAGCAAAACATTAAGATCATTTGTGGATTATTGTTCGAATAGGTCTGGCTGGAAATTCTGACTTAGAATTAGATTGCAAATAAGGTATTAATCACTGGTCATTAGTGTTTCCAAAAAAATTCTATATATTTACACACAAAATTCAAAATTTTTGTTGTGCTTGCAGACTGGAAAGATGCCTCTTGACAAAGTCCATCTGATATTAAATGTAAGAATTTGAAAAGAGAGCAATGCGTCAGTTTTGCCTGAAAATTCATGGAGTATTTTTGGAGAAGATGTTGTTAATACACATATCATTCAAAGATGATTCGCAAGGTTCAAGAAAGTGAAATCGGTTTAGAAGATGAACACTCCAATCAACCTACGAAACAAAATTCGTATTCAACATCAGTGGCGCTTGCAAACATGTTTATTGTTGTTTTGCGTTTAACAATTAGCAAACAAATCCACGCCCTGGGATTTGTTTCGAAATATGCCAGATGGGTACTGCATTACACAACGCAACATGACAGATTGTGTTCAAATTTGTTTGGTGTTATTGGTATGGAAAGAAACATTTTCAGATATTTGAGTATGAGAGATGAAAAATGCATTCACTATAGTAATCCTGGAAACCAGATTTGTATTATAAAAAGTGTAATTGGTGGCATAAGCAAAATCTTGTTTATTATGAACGTTTACAACCAGGCAAAACCATTGATTCGATTAAGTACTGCTAACAATTAACAAATTTGAAAGCAGTGATTAAAGAAAAATCCATCAATATTGGTCATTGTGTACCAGCATGATAGTGCTAAATGTTCAAAATATGCACCTTCAGATTTCTACCTTTTTCACGCGTTACAAAGTTTTATTAATGAAAAAGTTTTTAGAATGAAAAAGATGTCCAAACACACTTGGTAGAGTATTTTAATTTTGAACTTGCACAATTCTTTGAAGAGGGTGCTAATCAGCTGCTTACAAAATAGAGGACAGTTGTACAAAACAATGTACAGTACATGCGTGATTAATATTTTAATAAAATGTTTCAATTTTTCATATTCCACAAAAATGCAATAGAACTTTCTGACAGACCTAATAATTTCTGTATTATTCTGAGACATTGTCTTAAAGGATTAGCAGTTTTTGATTGCAAGGAAATATTTATTTTACATAATCTTTGCAACTACCATTGCCGTAATAATTGGTAACAAGATACTTAGTTCTCCCTTGTAGTAATTATATACCACCCTGTATTGCACCTAACAGTTTTGAAAATAATATAATATATACGGTGACGAATTAGTGTGGCAAAACCATGTGTTATTATATAAGATATCAAAAAAAGTTATTTACGAAAATTGTAGACGGTCTTAAACTTAACATTGTAAAATTATTTTCATATATACAAGGAGTTTCATATCACCAACCAAATATACGCTTTTTAAATGGAATGTAGACATTATGGTTTTCCAGTAAAACGGTTTCCAAGTTTAAGAACACGTTATTTGCTAGTAAATTGGTACACTTTATATTATTATATCTAAAGAAGCTTGATACACCATTTTGTATCGTTGTGTTACATACGCGGTATATATTGCGCCACCTCGTGGTGCCTTTAGTAAGTGAGAATTGGCAGTACTGTATCCTTATTGCCAACATGGAACATCCTGTATATTCTTTCAGATTTAAATTAAGCCCACGCCTCACACTCCCAGTGTACAATTTCATTGCATTATACAGCGTGTTTCAGAAGTTATGGTCAATTTTATATGAAAATCATTGTGAACTCAAGGTCTTAACTGTAAAAGAAATTACTGAAATTTCTTTTTTACATGCATAGATTTTTGATATTCGGCCAGTTTGTAGCAAAGTGACATTAATGCGTCTTTTTGTTGTTATCTGCTGTCATTAACAAGTGTATTATTTACAGGAGCAAGTCTATAAATTTGTGGAAAAGCAAGTACAAAATAATGGAAGAATTGTGCAAAAACGAGTTAAAGGCAAGGACCTAAAGTTTCAAGTATTACCACCTAAGACAAATAAAGATCCTGAGAAGAATTCATGACTAGTAGGAGGAATAACTTTGTCCGTACTATCAAGCATTCTATTTCTGAAATACTATATATATTATAAATATTTTTTGCAAAGAAAGAAGTCATAGATATAATTATAACGCTAATTTTAAAAATAAGTAAATATATTTATACCAAATTTTGATTTTTTAATTAACCTGTCTACTATAACGTCTAAATTTATAAGACTAGCTAGATAAACCATGTCCATAAGACGTAATGGCAACGCTTAAATTTGACCTCTTGGATGTCGCCGCTTCAAGCCGCCACTGTTCTTACATCCATTATATAAATACAATATTTAAGATATGAACCTATTTTGAACGCATTGACTTGTGCAGCGTTATACCATTAAATAACAGATGGCGCTATTCTTGAAACACACGTGCGTATCGCGGGAGTTAAATAAAATATTCAAATTTTGAAACTCCGTAAGAGCAGTACATACATACAATATGTCGGGAAATAAGTGCCAATATTTTCAATGTGGTAAAAGTAGGCGTACTAACAAGAATCTTCACATGTTTTCTTTTCCGGTGAAGGACTCCTTTCGAACTAAACAATGGATTTTAAAATCCGGTATGTAAATGTATATTGCTAATAACTAATTACGTATTAACGTGGACTAGCTGTACACAATGTTGTTCTCCATATTTTATGTAATGTACCATATCTCGTTTAAAGTAGGTACGTTATTTATCAATAGATGACGGGTAAAGATTGCAAGGACTGTGGGGCAGCACAATAAACACACTGTTCGGATTACTCCTCCTGCACAAAGTATTAATTAATTCGGGACGACACGTGTTTCGGGAATAACCGAATGTTATTCGACTTATAATGGGAATCCACGTATTCCCGAAACACGTGTCGTCCCGAATTAATTAATACTTTGTGCAGGGAGGAGTAATCCAAACAGTGTGTTTATAATAGATAGTGGTTTAGCTCTATGAATTAAAAGGCACTTTTTTCTTTTTCTAACCCAATCCCCCGATTTCGGGGTACAGCCTCTCTCAAAGATTTGAATGATTTTTATATCTTTGGAAATATCACGGAAATTATAACAGATTTCTTGTTTTTTTTCTAGAATATAATTTACATAGTCGCAAGGATGACGCGACTTATGTTGGGCAAATATTGATAACTGGGGACCGAGTACCCAGAAGTTAATGTCTTGTCACGTTTAGATATTTTACATTTTCTTCAGATGCCAGTTTTACGCCTTGAATTAATTTTGGTAGTAATGTTTCTACTTTATTCTTCCTGATGCACGGTATCGTAGTTTTGTGCGAATTGAAGCATAGGTTTCCCCTGCTGCACCAGCTATAAATGGCATCAATTACCTGTTGGAGAGCTATGGAGATTTCAGTCTCGCCTGATCCCCTTAAAAGGATGACAACGTCATACGCAGTGGGGATAAGATTCCGCCCTGCTGACACCCCGCCCAGTTTAAACTCGACCATCTCCCCACCCAAAAACGCTATGACAAGCCTGTTTGAAATCCAACCTAATGTGATCGGTTCTACACCACGTGCTATAACCGCTCTGTATAGGGATGAGGAGACTGCATCACTAGTTGCTGTCTCTACGTTCACAAATGCTGCCATTGCTATTTGCTTGAAATTATCGATTTTGTTCCCTTGGAGACCAGGGTGTTTAGTGCAATATCACGCGCTTGATATGCATTCAGCTGTGTGCGAAGAGCCCTCCCTGGGAGAATAACTCATCGGATATGATTCTCTATCACCTTTTCTAATGTTTTGAATAGAAACGACAGCAAGCTAATTGGGCGAAAAGTCTCGAGGAATAGTGTGGATTTTCCCTATTTGGAAATGTACACCGCCCTGGCCTCCATCCAGCTCGTTGGTATATAGCGAGACTAGCTCTGAAAAGTCTCACCAGGTGGGGAATTAGCACAGTGCTTCCTTTTGTAGGAACGCCGGAAGTATACCATCCTCACCTGGCGTTTTATTCAGTTTGAGCGTTCTAATCGCCCAGATGATCGCATTGAATGTTACTACTCTCCTCGCTATTTTCCAGTCAACAGCCCATGGTGGCTTGGCTCCGCCCGGAGCAATGTGGCATCTCTCGAGATGTCACTCATCATCTGATAGCCTGGGAAACAGAAGAAGCTCTAGCGTTGCCTTTCCCGGTCAGTAAATGTGCCATCTGTTCATTTTAGCGAGCCCATCCTGCGGACTGGATCCCTTGAGAGTACTTTGTGGACCCTTGCAGTGTCAGGTATGTTTTCCGATCTCTGACAAAACTTCCTTCATTACTCTCTCTTGGCTTTTCTAACCTCTTTGTTATACTCAGTTCGAGCTTGTCGATATTTGTCCCAGAGTGTACGGACTTCTTTCCTACGGAGGCTAAGATTTTGGTTCCACCAAGGTGTGCCCCTGTTATCCCTTTTCACCTTTAATGGACAGTATATGTGATATGCTGACGTTAGAGCATTACGGATATACTCCGTCATTAACTCGAGTTAATCAATTAGATCTAATTGATAGATCTAATTGATCACAGCTCCTATATGAGTCAATGGCATTGCTGAGATTCGATTGTAGGGAAGTAAGGTGTTCCTACAAGTCAGTGCACTTGTAATCGCGGTAGGCCACGGTTTTTACATGTCCTACCATAAGTTCAAATTGGATGTATCTTCAATTCTGAATTTTCGTGTTCAATAATATTATATAGAATAGGATACGGTGGCTTAAAATGGTCAAAATAAAAATACCCTTACCACCTTGATGAGCTGTTATTCAATTGGTATTCTGTCTGGTGCATATCTCCCGTGCTGCGTCTAACCTTATTTTCTTTCAGAGATTCTGCTGAGGATGGCAACTTAGTTGCCGAAATACGTATCTGGAGTTCTTCACTCATCACGGCATTTAGGGTATCTTTACTCAATGTTATTTACAATTAGCCCTTCCCCGGCAAAATAATTAAAACGTGACTCACCTCTGTGGTTGATGCCGGTGCTTCCCCATCCCATGTGGGAATTAGCGTTGCGGCCCACAATCAGGTGAGTGTTGTTCCTCTTACTGTAGACAATTACACCTCGCACTACTGTAGGAGAAGGTTGTCCACTTTGTGTGTCTCCCGTGAAGTAGGCTGCTAGCTAGCTAGCTTTTCCTTCGCCCTTCTGATTTTCAGCAGTGCAGCCGCGCAATTGCGAGTGCAGAAACGTGAAATCATAAACATGTTAATGTCGTTCTAGATAATTACACAGGCTCTAGGCTTTTCGCCCATTGCCAGAAAAAAAGCAAAGGTGGTATGTGAGTAGTTCATATTCCTTAGTCTGGCCACACGTCCAGAGTTTTTTTGTTCCTATGATCCGGAATGTACCCTGTGCATATGCGTGGTATATCCTGCTCAAGGACGGCTTTCAATTTTGCACCTTGCCATGGTTTGATATGGTTGTTAGCAGCACGTACCACTCATTCGGCGCTCTATTCACACAGGTAATAAGAATCTATCCTGGTAGGAGGGAACAGTTTTCCAATCTAACTTGTGAGCCTGCACCCTCTTTATCTGGTCCACTGTGTCAATAATCGAACTCTGCAGCAGATCCAGTTCCTCGCTATTGAGCTGCTCCCTCGGGAAGTCAGAGTGGATAATTCCAACTCTTATTCCAGAACCAGCAGCCGGGTACAGGTATGATCCCGCCTTTCGGTTTCTTAACCTTTCTGCTCAGGAATAGTCTCAGATCGTGGACGTTTGCTGCCCCTTGTTGAATCGGCGTTACCACCGTCAGCTCGACGTCGCTCTATCCCATCCAAGATCTTTTTCAAGCGGTTGCATACGGCACTACGCTCTGAATTAGGCGATCCAGTCGCTTCTGGGATGATTCTGCTAAACGCCTGCGTATCTTGGATTCCGTGCCCTGTGCCTGTAGCGGTGTGTCCTTATTTGGTTTCGTCTCTTCCTGCGAAGAGGACCCTGAAAGATGTCTCTCCTGATCGCTGGAAGGCGAAATGGACGGCGGAGGAATCTCTACCTCTCTACCCCTCTGTTGCCAGAGGATCGGAGTTTATCTCTATATACTTCGAGGTTTGAAAGCCGTGGGCGTGGAACTAGAAGGGACCTGCAGGAGGTGTGACCTTGAAAGTGTTCCCGTATCCGTATAGTTTACTTACTATCGTCAACAGTTCCTGTCGTATCGAGTAGTTCGGAATCTCGCTGCAGTGATCGCTTTGTTAATCACATAACCTACTGTCGACATACATAATACTACGTCCGATATATAGTATTATCTTATGAATAAATTAATATTAAATATTAAACCCTTAAATCCTAAGAAATAAGTTGATAAACCAGACGGCAAAAGATGCAGCTAATTTCACTATTCAAATCGTTTGAAAATATTGACAACATTGTGCGTGAGTGTGTGTGTGTAGGTGAGCTCGTTCTATATGTTAATCATGCAACTAGAAAGGGTAAGAAATATTCCCATAACAGCCTGTACTGTCTTATATAACATTACGCTGTTACTCACAATCGTTTTGTATGTTACTTTCTGACTTTTCTGGTCCAAGTACCTTTGTGATGCAGTGGAGTGATGCGCTGTGGAAGGAGAAAAACTTATTTTTAAATTTAGAGGAACCCAAAAAAACTAGTTTAGATTTGTAGATTTATTGTCAGTATTGAAGTCTTATGGCAATACACTATATCAAATGATCGTGATGTATAACACTTATCAACCCTTTTATTATAGTCACTAGCCTACAGTATTTATACACTATTGCTGCTGGAAAAGACGAACATCAGAATACTCAATTAAAATTACTTTTATGCAAGTTAATAGATATAGATTGTATATTTAGTGTATGCGTTCATTAGGTGTCCCTTATTTATAAACTAGCATTTGTTTCGTTCACACCTTCTAAAAAAAAATCGATTGGGGTAAAAATAAACCGTGATTCTTTTCAGTTTTTAAGCTTTCATTAAACCGTGCCGACAAGATTATTAATTTGACCAAATATCATTTCAAGGGGAAAAGATTGCAAGGACTGTGGGGCAGCACAATGAACACACTGTTCGAATTACTCCTCCCGCGTAAAGTATGAATTAATTCGGGAATACGTGGATTCCCATTATCAAGTCGTATATCCGAATTTCCAAAATCATTCTATTATACGACTTGATAATGAGAATTCACGTATTCCCGAAACAGGTGTCATCCCGAATTAATACTTTGTGCGGGAGGAGTAATCCGAACAGTGTGCTTATTATACCTGAATTAGTTGACACAAATCGTTCAAACAATATTAAAATACCTACTAGGGGGTCCCTTACTTACCAACCTGTGAACTTTGTTGGTCTAATCCCCTCATAAGAACAAGCTACACAAACATTCAGTGCAACTCTTTCTGGCGTTGATATGGGAACAAAGTTGAAAATGAGATACTTCTGAAAGCTAGAAGTTATTCTTTATCCTCACTTCATTTATCCTATTTATATTTTCAAGCAATATAACCACATTCAATTAACAATCAAGTAAAACAATTTTTTTTAATTAATAGGAATACAATAAGTAAAAGAAGATATCAAAGCAAATTCCTTTGGTTCTATCATTATAACAACAGCCGCTTCGTTAGTTGAAGCTGTCACAATCATTTTTTACCATCAAAACCCTAATGTTCTTTTACTATCCGAAAACGGCAATAGCTGCTGCTTCCTCTCTTAAATGCCACTTATGCCCACAAACCTTCAATCGTTGCTTTAGAAGTTATTTGATCTTCTTTTTCGTGGGCTTCCATAGCTTAAAGTTTAAATAATTTGTAACTGTTCTTATGTTACAAGACACTAAGAAGCTTTAAAAAATAGCAAACTAAACATGTAACAAATACAAATGCCTTGAAGTGATTTTTTCCTCTTTTAAAGAAAACTTCTACTGATCCCGGAACAAACAAAAATGTTCAATGAACCTATTTACCGCAGCGTCATTCAAGATTCTTAGTGCGATACCGGAAGGATAAATTCTTGGCTTCTCTCGTTCGCCATTGAGAAATAGTACTGTTAGTCCTTTGTACTCATGTCTGCATTGCGACGATCTACTAATTTACTGATTACAAAATTTAGAATATCTGCTAATATCCTCCAATAAAGCTGATCCTCCATTAAATCTTTAAGGTGGATGCATCGAAACAAAACGCTTGGACAAGGTCTGACAATTCCCTTTGTCTTGGTTTTAGTCTCATCTAGTATTTAATTTTTGGTCCTGTAAGGTTAGAAACTCTTGTTGGAAACAACAGCCAACAATCGCCTAGTGGTGTAGTCTGCCCCATGTAATGATGGCAACAGCTGTCCATCCCAATGAACAACAACAACGTTATGTCTACGCCACATCAATTTTGTGTATGCGCAGTAGCCAATGTGTACGTCATCAAATGCTCTTATGACTTAATAAAGATTAACCTTATTTGCACTTCGGCAACGATTTTTTTCGAAGTTTAAATTGTTGTCGGCACTCGAAAGACTTATGTTAAGTCGCAGATTTTTTGCGTGTTCCTTAAGTGGATTATAAACTTTTTAGGAGGTGACCAGCAAATTCGAGAAGGGACTTCCTAATGTTCGTATATCTACTATATTTGATTCATTTCATATTTGTTATTAGACAAATTTTTTTGTATATATGCTTTTGTCTAAAGTAAGTGATTGAGTTCAAAAAGTACCGCTCATTTCTCATGATATAAGATATGGATATGGGTGGTTATGTGAATTTCGGAAACCCTACATATGTCGTATATATTGGATATGTAAACGACCTATCGGCCCTTTATTTTTTTACCCATATCCATATAAATAATACATATAATCTGTCTCATATGAACTAACCCTAAGTATCACATCACACCTAAAAGTAGTTAATACAATAGGGAGTGCCTATGAGATACTTAACATAAGTATAATAATATTAAAAATTGAGTCCATAATAAAAATGCAGGTTTGTTAATTACCAATAATTGTTGAATTAATAATCAGGACAAACGCTCAAATTGCAGGGCTGAATATCTACTCTTTCTGGACATGCTTCACCATTTCCTGAAGGCTGTTGTAAGATATTTCTCGTCCTCTGCCGGACAGAATTGGGACCACAAGTATGGTTGCAAGGTGACCAAGATGACCAGTCTGATACTTGACAATCGGCATCTACATCTAAAATAATGGTTTTGCGATCATAAATGTACTATGTATTTTGTTACAAAGAAGTTTTCTTTTAATAACTCACCTGCTGTGCAAGCCACTCTACACTTTTTCTTTTTCTTTAATTTTTCTGGGCATGGTTTTCCACCTTCACCAGCAGGTTGCTAAAAATAAATATATTTACTTATGTAAATTATTCCAAACAACATTGGTATTTGAGCTTACGAGTATTTTTCTTGTTTTAGTTTTTATGCCTTTTCCACAAGACACACTACATGCAGACCAATGAGTCCATTTGGAGACAACGCAATCACGAGTTTCTCCAACAGAATTTTCTGAAAACGACGAATATAAATATTTAATTATTGATGGCGGTTAGAATAGTTAAAGTCAGTAAAAAAAATAAGAACAAAAATACTTATACCACCTCGATGAGTGAAAAACTCCAGATAAGTATTTCGGCAAATAACTTGCCACCCTCCGCAGAACCTACGAAGGAAAGTAATGTTGTATGAATAACACTGGTAATATTCAAGTGGTGTTCTGATTGGTGCATATCTCCCGAAGTGTTACGTTCTTCACTCATCAAGGAGGCAAGGGTATTTTTGTTTTTATTTTTATTATTTTAAGCGACATATTCTATTATTCTATAGTTAAAGTTAGCGTAAATTAAGAAGTCTATTTAGGTGCAAGTAACTTCGGTCGCTCTGTGCAATGCAAGCGGCTATGCGCTCTGAAGATAACATCACTTGGCTTCACAATCATAAGCTTTGGATTAAAAAAGATTGCGGTTTTTCGAACGTTTAATTAAAGTTTGAAAAGAAAGTGTGCGCCAATATTTGAAAATTAAATATTTGGCACACCCTTTTAACCGCAAAGACTAAATAATAATGAACAAATGTAGGAATAAAAAGTGTTTGTTAAAACTGATACAATATAGATAGAGCCCCTGCATACCTCCGGATAATTTGCGGATACCGCAGAATTTTTGCGGGTGGGGATAATTTTTACTATTAGCCGCCCTGATAGGTATCTACTGATCGGATGCGGATAGAGTGCTCAGAATTGCAGTATATCCGTATCCGTACTACAATTAGTCGTTCAATCAATTGAACGGAATGGACCTTTCTCAATTTACCTGCAGTGTGCGCGCAGTCTGTGGGGTTCAGATAAAACAGTTGTCAGCCCTGCTTAGCAAACTGATTAGCAAACATAGATAACAGTCCGAGTAGATAAAATTCTCTAAATGTAATACAAAACAATGAACGGCTGTTAGATAAAGACGTTGTCCCATAAACAAAGACACATCCACACTGGCGAATGTAGCATCTTTTTCTATCTTCTCGTAAATTCGATAAGGTGTCCTTCTCTTTTTGAACGCATCAACCGGTTCTTCAGCCGTCGGAAAACGTTGACCACGTAACTTTTGTTTGATCTGCGAAAACAAAAAGAAGTCATTCGGTGGCAAATCAGGGTTCTACGGCGGATGACCCATCAATTCAACTTTTTCAGTTGCCAAAAACTCTCTTGTTTGAGCTGATGTGTGATAGCTCACATTGTCCTGGTGGAGAATGGTCCGTTTTCGGCAGTGGGTTTCCCTCATTTTTCCGAATACTTCTAACAAACAAATGGTTGTGTAGCATTGAGAATTGACCGTCCGACGCTGCACCAATGGTACAGTTGCCACATGCCCGGTTTTTTTCGAAGAAACAGACGACCATTTGCTTCGAAGTGCTTCGTGCGCGAACAACTTTTGTTGGATTTGGCTCATCTCGAAAGACCCATACAGTCGACTGCAGTTTACTTTCGGGCTCATAGGCATAGATCCATGATTCGTCACCTGTTACGATGTCATAGAGATTTTAGTGCCGTGATCGTATTTTTGGAGCATTTCGTTCGACCAATCCACACGAGCTTCTTTTGACCGATTGTCATTATGTGGAATCCAACGCGAACAATTTTTTTTGGCGCCCAAATGTTGATGCAATATTGAATGTATGCTGATCCCACTAATACCCAAGGATACCTCAATCTCACGATACGTCACATGCCCATCTTGCAATATCAGTTCACTCACATCAATGCTTTTCGGAACAACAACTGATTTTGGAGGCTCTTCACGAAATTCGTCAGTGAGTGAAGCACGGCCACGATCGAATTCGGCCCAATCCTACCAAAGTACTTGAAGACAATGTAGTTACTATCAGCAGTTCCCATATAGATTACAATTATTTTTATTTTACAGTGTAATAAATCAGAAGTAGGTATACGCTTTTTTTATATCTTCTTTAAATGTATTAGCGTTTTTATATAATAGTGTTTCCGGTTCGATGCAGATCGTAAAGATGCGAATAGGATTACAAGTATCCGCGCAGGGCTCTAAATATACAACAGAAAATTGTAAAGAAAACAAATATAAACTTACTGCACTGTGAGAAACCAAAGAAAGAAAATTAGAAAGTGGATTAGTTTTTGCAAAGGAAATAAAGGGGAAATAAGACAATAAGTGCAACATTTCCGGTTTACTGAAGATGAAATTTCTACAAAAATATTAGTGGTCGACAAATAATGTAAAATCAAAATAAAGGCTTCCACGGCTAGAGTCAGCGTAAGATTAACTCCTTCCGGATTTGGACCGTGTCATATTAGGATCCCGACGTTTTGTCCACAATCATAAGGGGCTTCTTCAGGAGAAGAGAGAAGATGAAACTATAGATTCCCTTGTTATTTTACACTATTACCAAGTAAAACGTTTCTCGCCATTCGAGATCGAAATAGTAAATTCGTTAGTAAGAGCTGCTAAAAAATCAAAATCAAATGAAATATCAACAATTTCAGTAATTGTTTCAACGATGTTAACATATTCAGACCTAGTACATAAGAATTCCTTTACTTTCGTCCAACCTCATACAAGACGACGGGATTGGATAAAAGTATTAAAGCTTCACATAACGAGTATCTACGGTATAGTTATTTGTATTTTCTTCATTTTTTGTGAGCAGTTTCTGATTTATCTATTTAAAGCAAAAAAAATTGTGATTTTTTTACAATAAATGTGATATACACAGGATGGTTTGTCATGCACAGAGCGAACGCAGGTGATTTTTGTATTTATGGTTTTAAATAGAAAAAGTACATATACAACTATTATTTAATTAGCGCAACCGATACCCGAATAATTTCCATGTTTCCCTTGGTCATTTTGAGGCTGCATATTGTAGGATGAAATTCTCGACGTTGGCCCACCGAATTGCTGCCTTTGAGTTCTGTTAGCTATTAGATCTCCTACTTATGCAGCGTGTAAGAAATTGTAGTGTTAATCTTGCGAACATTTTATACGATATTCGTTATACTTTGATAGTCGCTGCATACATGTTCGCACATTTCCAATGTTCTAAAGTTGTTCTTATTGCCTTCACAACCGCTGTAGCTGAACAACTCACATTTACTCTTTAGACTATTGAAATACCATCGATCAACGTTACTTCGGCATAATCCAGCGTCCATTTGTAAATTGCATGCAAATGCTAAATAATCAGACAGGCGAAACAGTTGTAGCTTTTGTTGCAGTACATAAGTTTATCATTAACTTTGAATTGCAGGTTTATAATAATTTTAATGTTAATTTTTAATGTTAATGTTAATTTTTATATTCTCGATCGAGGAGTTTAATCAATTGCGAGTTTAATTAGCATTACATTCTCCTTTATAATTTATTAATCATTAAAGAAAAAAAATGCTCGGTTACTCTGCGTACGCTTAGGGCTTAGATCATATATATTACATGGATACCTTTATCACCATATCAGTCTATATGTTCGACTGTATAGTTGGAATGTGTGTGCTGGTGTGGTTGTAAGGTTGACGTATGGATGGCGCTGCTACGGAGAGACTAAGGTGCATGCGCAGAATGAGCACAATGTATTAATATGCATACATTCATTGAATAACACGTAACATGGTCGTAGAGAATAAAGTTTAAGGGTTGAGCATCACGCAACACATCCAAACGAATCAACACTATATACGTTACTGTTTCCAACATGTACTTCTACGATTAGCTATCCCTTATCTGACCTCTCGTGGAAACGGAAATGCATGCGGATTCCGTGCGATTTATTATGGGACGTATGCGATTTCACAATTTTATTAAACAGACATTAGACAGACTACCGTTAGACTTAGGTTAGAGTTCTGTCAATGTGTGGTGAATATCAACTATTGTTGTCTATCAATCTGTATGGGCAAGCTATTTTATGTTGACATTTAAAAATTAGGTTATGCGTCAGAGCTGGTATTATCTGCGATGTATGTCCAATTTAATTCGAATTTCGCGCGCTTCTCCCGCCGTGGTCCACGCGCGGTCAGGTGCGAATAAGAAAATACGAATAACCGTTGTTAGACAGAAATGCAGATTCTTTTTTATATCTGTGATATGTTGGAAACATAGTTGGGAAACATAGCGGTATCCATGTAATATATATGATCTAAGGCTTAGGGAGATCTAAACCTTGTGGATCAATTGATGGAGGAGTTAAACTGACATTACTCAAAGACGTCACATTGCCAATGATAAGCTTGCGTAACACGTGTTAATTTGACGAATTTACAGTATTATAAACATTAATCTCTCATACCCGAAACTGTTGTTGTTTCGTCGCAAGATGGCGCTTCATCGTTATAACATTCTACCCTTTCAATGACGTTCTCGCAATTGTTTCCAGAATCCATCGGCCCATCCTGCTCCTGAAAGCTACGACTGATACGGTTATGTTTATGAAGATCCTGTATTCTTATCGAGAGTTTTCTCCTCATTTTTGTACCTTTTCCACAGCTTACTGAGCAAGTGGACCATTCACTCCAAGCACGATCAG
This sequence comes from Osmoderma eremita, assembly GCA_031763485.1. Taxonomy (NCBI): domain Eukaryota; kingdom Metazoa; phylum Arthropoda; class Insecta; order Coleoptera; family Scarabaeidae; genus Osmoderma; species Osmoderma eremita. The sequence continues at coordinate 15,429 of JARFOC010031790.1, forward strand.
CACATTCTACGGGTGTCTACAACAAAACAATTTCATTTGTGAACGCAGAAGACAATATATTAATCACGATAATCTCAAATGCCAATTTAACGATATTTCCAAGGGTTGGGTTAACATGATTACTGTGAAAGCAAAGGTTGCATAACATTACGAGCCGCAACTGAATTAAATTTATTTTTCAATTTTAATTTTAATTTTTTCACCCCATCAACAATTACAGAGAGACGAAAAAGAAAATAGAATATTTAATAGTAGATAAATAAATATACTTGGGAAACTCCTTTTGGAAACACATAAAATATGTTGCAGGTTTTAAAAAGTAATATTTATGCCTACGAGACGCATGCTGATCTGTGAACCCACACCGTAATTAGGGTAGGAGCCCTATGTCCTTCACCTTATCATCTCAGATAAATGCGACTACTTCGCAACGCACGGGATTTTTTTTTTTTGAGAAACAGGAAATTTATTCTTATTTCTCATAATATATTTATTTTTATTATTTCTTTTTAACTCATCTAAACCAACTTACGAAGGCGATCGTTGCACGGCTGGAGAGGGTGGCGGTCGATCTTGGGGATCGACGACCCCTTGAACACAGGGATTTTCGCTGCGCTGGGCTCGTGTCGAGGCAGAACTTAAGATTACGCGGAGAAAATCAATGAGTGTTGGAATTTGCAGATCTCTACGAATCTGCTTGTCGCGGATAAAATAAGGGTCAGTCCTAGGGTCCTGTTCTGAAGAACCTCGAGGTTCTCCAGTTTAGATGTAGCCATGGACGCCCACACTAACCGATCACCAGAACCGACCTGAAGATGATTTTGTAGATCAGCAACTTGTTTTTTAGATGAAGGGAACTCATCCGTCCAGTAACATGTTGCGGGATTTTAGAAAGCGATCTCGTTTACTTGTTTCGACCAGGTAACTCGACCTATAGCCTAGTGTTGTAGTGTAAGTTGTATCGATTTAGATTTGAATATATTCCAGTTCCGATGAGAGATCGGGAATGCTCTCCACGGATAGAGCACGGAAGACATCTTTTGTAAGAGCCATGTCTAAGATGCTCTGGATGACGTTCATGCGGTAGAAAGTGGGGCTGTCGGTGGATGAAACGCAACACCATTTCCGTCGAAATCGGGGAAGGCACTGCCGAACTTGTTCGTCCTCCTGCCACCCCAGGTAGGGAGTTTAGCGTTCAGATCGCCGGGCACTAACACTGGCATGTGGGGTGTCGTGAAAATGCCGACGTAATCGTTTGCGCTAAATGGTCTAGAAGGGGAAGCGTAGACTGGGCCGAAATTGGTCCAGGTCAGGATGACCGTGCTTCGAGAGATTGAAGCATTGGCACATTGACAAGTGAGTGACGGATAGAATTTTATTTATTCTCTATTGAACACCGCAAGCATCCCAGGCTACCAGCCTGATGCCTCGGAGACCTGTGTGTAGCCATTGGTTAATAACTGCGAAACCAGGCACAGGAATCGAGGCTTGACTGCTGTCGTTGTTTGGAGGGGCGGTGGGAGCAGGGCCGCACTTTGGTTGGCTCCTTCTGTTTACAGGATTAGAATTATTCATATACACCATAAAAGTCAAGCGACAAGTGCAATTTTGTTTAGGAAGAATGATTTCATATGTATATTCACGCCCGCTAAAATTAAATGATTTAAATATGTTACTTAGATATGTTACTCCGACGTGCACTGATGAGGACTAAGTCAGTCCGAAACAGCTGTCTGTACGTAAGGAATGCCTGGAACTATACAATCAGACGTGTTGTGTGATCCCAGAAGCACATTTATATATTTTTTAAATATATATTTTATATACTTCATCTTTTGAACCTACGTGCCGGCTACTAACAGAAATCTTTTTTTGATTTATTAGTCATTCGACGCCGATAAGATTACACGCTAACACGTATCTCTATTGTTGGTAACTTAGTTATCGTATGGAGATTACGTCATGAATCCGCAGCTGGGCGTTAGATGTCTCTGGAACGTGCACTGATGAGGTCTAAGTCAGTCCGAAACAGCTGCCTGTACGTGAGGAATGCCTAGAACTATACAATCAGACGTGTTGTGTGATCCCAGAAGTATATTTATATATTTTTTATATACTTCATCTTTTGAATGGTACTACAAGGAAAAATATTTTCTTAAATGCATTTTATTAATGTAACACACAATCCGCAAAGCCACATAAAAAAAGAGCTTCCAGAAACTCCAAGAATTTATTATTCAAGATGGCAGAAGATATTGCAAAAGGAAATAATTTAAGGGTATTTCGCGGATCCAAAATGTGGATACTGGAAAATTAAATTAATTAATTGTCGGTGGTAAATAGGAACTTTGCAGTAAAGAAAGTATGCCGTGTCTTCGGTTGCCAGAGGATATTTTTTAGAAAGGAGTAATAATTCGATATAGATAAACTTATTATTATAATTATAAAATTAAAAGAAAATTCTGGAAAAAGAAAAAATAAAGGAAGGAATAACCAAGGTTATAGAAAGAATTTGGGATTTTTTTGATTTCTATAAATAGTACAGCGGTCGGAGATTGGTACCTTTGTCAATTTGAGACACGGCAGTGCAGACTTATCGAGAATATATCAGAAAAAATATATAATAAAAGTAAATATTAATAAAATAACTTTGCAATCAACAATCGGATGATCACCTGCACTTTATACAAGAAAATGCATGTTTACAATTTACGCCACGGGCGAATCGTCTTCTCGATTCATCCAAGGTAGGAATCCATTCCACTTTGTTCACTGCCACTTTAGATGTTAAATTGGGATGAAATGTAGGTGAAATCACAACACTTTACACCGCAAGCAAGCATCCATATTGGCACGTTCAGAGTGAAAAGTGTAAACCATACTTCAATTCACCTTAAATGTCAAGATGGATAAGTGATGAACAATGATAAGTTGATTCTAACCTAGTTTATTCACGTTTCTAAACTGTTAAAGTGAATGCAAAAATTTGAAATATAAATTGGTCTCCTTTCACTTTTCATTCTCACTCTCGTGAAAGGTAATTCACGAATGTAAAGGTAGGCAACCCAGTTGACATTCTGGGAGTACATAGGATTAATACAAGAGGGTTTGTAAGACAATTAGACTAAATGTAGAGGTAGATAGAATGAACATAGAGCAAGTGAGCCAATGTGAAATAAGATAGTAAGGAAATATTAGATGAGAGAGTTGAGTAGGTAGATTGAATGTATGAAAAGAGAACGAGATTTTAAAAGATATTGTGCGAATATAGTGTGTGGTATTTAGTAAAAGTGGCGTATTAGTATAAGAAAAGAAATTAGGTATGTAAATGATCAAAGATACTAAGTTAGTTACACTGATTGCAGATTAGATGTGAATATATATAGTAAGAGAGAGTGCATCTTCGAGAACGTGGAGAATAGCTCCACTAGTGGATGCACCTGCATCTCCAGAGACGTGGAGAAGAGCTCCACTGGGAGATGCAGGGTTAACAAGAGAGAGGAATGTGGATAGTTGGTCCACATTCAGCAAATAGAGAGAGAAAGAGTGTGCATCTCCAAGAATGCGGAGAACAACTCCGCTGGGAGATGCATAGTTTAGCAATAGAGAGAGGAATGTGGACAGTTGGTCCACATTCAGCAAGCAATAAGAGAGAGTGCATCTACGAGAATGTGGAGGTGAGCTCCACTAGTAGATGCACCTGCATTTCCAGAAACGTGGAGAAGAGCTCCACTGTGAGATGCAGGGTTTAGCAATAAAGAGAGGAATGTGGACAGTTGGTCCACATTCAGCAAGAAATAAGAGAGAGAGTGCATCTACGAGGATGTGGAGGTGAGCTTCACTAGTAGATGCACCTGCATCTCCAGACACGTGGAGAAGAGCTCCACTGGGAGATGCAGGGTTAGTAATAGAGTAGAGGTATGTGGATAGTTGATCCACATTCGGCAACCAAGTAGAGATTATAAGAGTTGAACATCATCTAAGAAAAGGATGATGTAATAGAGACTGTATGAGGTTGTGAGAGTGAATGTGATTAGAGAGTACGCTGAGAGAACAGGGGTGGCTAGTAGGGGAGGTAGGAGGCCACATAAGGGGCGGTGGCCCTGTTTTAGAGTTATATAAAGGGCGACAGCCCCTGTGAGAGATAAATAGCATGTAGTAAACAAAGAGAATAAAAGATTAATATTGCACGGTATCATATGAGGTTAGTGTATTCGTTAGATGTAATAGTACATTGACGACACTCACTGTGGATTAAGAACTGATCATTCAGAGTGTACACTGAAGATGTAAAATGTAAACCCGCCTTTAACGGATCTTAATGAAACTGGGTAGGGGATAAGAGCATGCTGAGACTTAAAAATATTTTTCCTGCTGAAACACCCTTTCGGAAATTGACAGATATTTGGTTTTCTTGATGTAACCCTCGAACGGAGGAAGATAGGACAAAGCATTTAATTGTAAAAGTTGTACCATATCGGAAGGTCTTTCCGAACAAATTAATTAATTTTGACTTAAGTTAATTAACAATGACGTATCCAGGGATCTAAAAGTATAAAACTCTTTTATCCGGTGCGTGGTAAGTATTAATTGTATGTGTCTGGTAGGATTCTGTTTATTTCCGCTCACAAAATTGTGTTACAAATGCGTTCTCCGGTGTTCGGTGAGTGCATGTGTGACGACGTGGGTTTTGCACCTCAAAACAACTTATCCTGCCTAGTTATGCAATTGACGTAAAATGTCATATGTTTCTGCATGTTGCTTAGATACAATATTAATAATACGTTGCGCAATGACACTTGGTACTTCTGTTTTACTCATGTTTACAGTTACAAACCAGCAGGTTATTCCTTCGGCCGGCGAACGAGTATCGAGTCGACTATCGCGGCTGCTGATGATATAGCTTATACACGCATCAAATAGTTACTGATTTGACATTGACAGATGTTAATAAACGACGCCAGACTAAAATGGATACACTGACTGAACCATTAGAGGCGTCCTGTCGCGTATTGAAGGGTACTACCGTAGTATAGAAGATATCTTTCATATTTGAAGTGCCCTCTTAACTATTTCTTTTCTTCAAAATTTATGCTAAATTTTCTAGAGCTACTCACTATTCCCTTGTATCTTTGAATGAATAGTAATGCGTGGTGAATGAGTAGAGGGGTATATGACAGCACATCCATTTCAACTGATGTATCGTTAAGTAGAGATAAAATTAACAATATATTTGGAAATGTGGGAGCAATGCACATATATTTTATACAGTGAGCACGTAAAAGTTGGAACAAATTCATTTAAAATTCAGAGGTTTTTTCTGGAAAAACCTCAACCCATCAATTTTGATTTTAGTTGCCGTTTCTCTGATGATTATTTCATGTATTGGAAATGACCTCCAGCAACTTCCTGACAGTATCCGAGACAATATTGAAATTCCTGCAAAACGTTATTAACTACGTTAGGTTCAATTTCATTTCGTCTCTTATCCTATTCTTTATGTCTTCGATGTTGTTTGGTCGGTTAACCTAGATCTTACACTTAAGATAGCCCCACAGAAAATAATCGAAAGGCATCAAATCTGGAGATCTGGCAGGCCACTCAATTGGATCCTGTCGACCAGTACATCGTTCAGGGAAAACCGTATTGAGGCTCTCACGCACAGTACGAGTGTAATTGGCCGAAGCTCCATCTTGCTAATACCATAAGAAATCGTTTGATGTGTCATCTGGATCAATGAAATTGCAAGACATGACACTGGGTCGTCTTCGCCGTTCTCATCAAAGCAAGAGGGCTCCAAAATCTTGTTTTCAACAATGCCGGCTCAAACATTAACTTTTTGAGGATATTGGGTATGACATTCGATTATCCAGCGGGGATTTTCAGTATCCCGATACCGACAGTTTTGCTTATTTACACCTCCATTGAGACAAAACGTTGCCTCATCCGAAAATACAATTCGTTTTTGTAGATCGTTATTGCACAAATTCATGAGTTTCTCGCAAAATTCAAGTCGTTTGTCGTGGTCATCTTCATTTAGTTCACGAACCAACTGGGCTTTGTAGGGATGTCATTTAGTTTCCTTTAAATACATTTAGCTGTTTGTCTTCTGATACTGTAAACCGACCTTTCGTATAATTATCCCTGATGTGACCTAAATCTCGATATTTTTTTCTATCTTGCTGACAGTAGATTGACATATTGGCTCTTTGTGAGGATACTTGGCAATAAACATTTCGCAAATTTCCTTTTGGGTGCCCATCCTGTCCCCGTCACCAATCATCATCAGTATCTCTATTCGCACTCTTCCATTGAGACGCACCATTAAAAAAACTTATCGTAATAAGTTTTTCTAAGACAAAGTCACTTAAGATATGAGTCAACTATCACTGTCAACAGTATGACTCAATTCCAGGTTTTATTTACATAATTTAAGTGTTTAAGTTTATTGAATTTTTCAGGTTTCCACAATTTTTTTCGGAAACAGTTGAATTCCGGTATAGGACATGATACATAAAATATGTGCAGAATTTGACATAGAAATTAAACACGAAAATTTTCTATTAAAAAAAATAAGTTAGCTGTCAGGACATGTTTTAGGGTCATCCTGCATACATGAAATAATCATCAGAACTACTAAAATCAAAAATCGACGAGTGCGAGCGTTTCTTCGAGAAAAAAAAAACATCTGAATTTTAAATGAATTTATTCCAACCCTTACGTGCCGACTGTATATGTTTCAGTGTAGAGCTACCGCATTCTGTAACTAGATCTGTGCACTTACCGATTGGGGCCAGTCGCATGGCGGCATCTCACATGGCAAATTCTGCTCCAAACGTGGAGGATTTCCGGTAAGTTGTTGGCATTGTTTAGCTGCAGGTCGTGTTTTGTATCGTCTACTTTTTGTTCTCGTGCCATTACCGCAAGTGACGCTACATTCTGACCACTTTCCCCAAGGAGTCAATTGGCATTCTTCACCTGTTGTAGTAGTATCTGTACGACATTCTGGTTGCGCAGCATAACAGGAACTTCTTTGAGTCAAGGTTTGTTTACAAGTTTCTTTCTGCTTATGTTGATCTACCACCTTCAACTTGTAAGTTCGTTGTCTGTGTTTGGTACCACGTCCACAATCTACATTGCATGGCGACCATGCCTGCCAATCTGTGACGGCACAATATTCTTCGAAATTGGGTGATTCTTTGCTGGGTCCTATGCAATTGTGCTTCTCATATAATCTCTGCCGCGATAGAATTAATCTTGCTAGTGGCTTCATTTCCACCCCACTATCGTCGTAGAATGGTGAATTTGCAGGACTTACAGTTGTAATCTTCTTTATAGGTTCTCTGGGAAATATCGGACTATCTTCTGCCTATAAATTCAATGTCTCTTTTAAAAACAAAACATATCAAGATGTGGCAATATGAAGCTAGTCTTGTAAAATGATTTTGTCAAATATGTTGGCGGTATTAAAGGAAATATTCTTCTATCTACAAGATTAAAACTTATGGTACGTAATGTGGTATAATTACAATCCACTAATTCGTAGGGCGCCGGCGCACAGTGGGGCCAAATGACCTAGAAGCGGAAAAGCTCCATCTCTTAAAAACGGATAGTCCTACCGAAAATTACAAAAATCCGTCAACTTTTATTTTCAATTTCATGCTTTTTAATGTAGCATCTGAATATACAGGCTGCTTCATGAAAGCGTGATAACGCCTTTTTTATTTTTGTTAATGTCAACCCTTACTTTTTTTAAAATATTTTGGTGCTCAATATAGTTGTCGCAACGACAGTACAAGTATATGACAGCCTACATAAAGTAATCCCAAAGAAAAATAATATTAAATACTGAAGCTGGTGTGAGTAAACATAAGGAATAAATTCAGGAGTGCAACCCAAAAGTGCCTAGTCAAACTTCTTCTTGAAACTGCCAGTAAGGAGGGGTTACCTAAAGCCACTCAAATTAAACTATACCATGTTGGAAAAGACTGGGTATCTGTTGTTGAAGAACTTTGTTCAGTTTGCCCTACAACAGGCGCTACATTAAAAAAACCTTCACATTCATTAGAACACATTCATTAGAATCTTCGCCAAAATTATTAACGGATCAAACACTAGCACTCATAACACTGGTAAACAAAATTTCAGATTTATTTTGTCCCACGAGGTAAAGTGTATGAACTTTCTACACTTATTTCGTATCTGTTTTCAGAATTTTTCTATCAGGCAGAGTTTCAGAGTGTCAAAGCAATAAAATTTTGTGAATGTATATATTATAATTTGTGTATAAATCATGCAAAAATGACGTACAAAGTGGTACATTTACTTGGAAAATATGCTGATATATGACTTTAGGCTGTACTTTGCATCAGAAACACCTCTCCTCAGCGTCCAGCAATAGTCTGCCAACATAGCAAGGCTCCATTTGCCTTGGTATCTCTAAAAAAAAGAAGCTTCATGTTACATGAGCCATGGGACCAGAGGGGAACTTATTTCCATTGTGGAATAGTGTCGCTTTCAAGCTTAATTTGGAAGAGTTAATGAACAAACGCCACTCATCTGTATTATATTCATGAACAAGCGCCTTCATAACAGAATGGACGTCATTACAAAATAAAAGTCTTTCTTCCATGGAGAAGAAAATCTCAAATTATGCATGACCATTACGAGAAAAGGGCAACTTTTGTTCCACTCTGAAGAAGATTCCTGTCTCTTAATCTGAAAACTAGAAGTTCGGCTTGCTTCTTGGACAATTTTTAATAGCGGACGAGGTCGCTGAGGTCTTCTTGGCTTAGAAGATGCGGCACAAAACAAAACGAATCAGGTTTAAATGTTGGATACAAATCTATATTGTCGCCTGCAAAACTTTCTTCGTTTACTTCCTCATCAGCACTTTCATCGTCGCTTAGTGTCATGTTTTGTGGAGGTTTAGGCACAGGTAACTCCGGATTGTGAGGTACTGGTCTCAGTGCAAATGGAATATTAGGATATTTACAGTATGTTTGGATTTAGAAGTCATACCATTTATATTTGTAAGACAAAAACAGCAATCGGTAATACTATCTGTTGGTGCCCTCCAAATCATAGGAATAGCAAAAGGCACGTGTCGTTTACATTTTTCCCACGCTGTAAGAAGTCTGACACACGTAACACAGCAAATATGAAGAGCCCAGCTTCTGTCTTCATCATCACCTACTGTACACTTGAAACACTGCTCACAGCACTTTTTAAGAAGAGGTGTGAAAGACCGTTTTTAATATTTAAAAGTTAATTCGCCGCAAATGTTGCAAAAATAGTTCAGGTGAAAGATATACACACCACTTGAATAACACATTCAAATGTACCAATTCAAATATACTCTACATGGACATGTGGCAGGATATCAATAATCCTGCAAAATCCTTCTTCTTCATGCACACGGCATTGTCGTCTTGTTAAGTTCCTTTTTTTGCAAAAGAGTGAGTGGATGTAATTACAACTGAAGTTCAGAAGGTAGACGAACAAACATCAAAGCTTCTTCCGATAACTGTGGCTGCAGGTGACAAGAAGTTTGTTGTGAAGTCTAATTTGACCTTCTGCATGACTGACGCCAAAGCTTGTAATGCAATATCGTCTTGCACTTCATCTCAGACATGCTATTTACGCAGAGCAAATCTGCGCGAAATGAACGATTTGTGGATCCACTTAAGAAAAGTTGTAAAGAGAAATTGTTAATCGTTTGGATTGTCACCGCTTCATTTTTGGATTCGTTTCTTCGAGTGTATCTTATACACCTTACATAGTATCGAAATCAAGACATAACAAGGCCGCGGCATACAAAATAAGATAAAGTTGCCGAGAATCATTAACTCTAAGGAAAATAGCCCTCAATTTTAAGAAAAATAAACTCAAGTTAGTTAGATTTAAGTTCTACTAGATGGCCGAAATTGTACACTATGCGATGTAGATCTGACGGACTCTATTACGGTATTCCATATTTGCGTCCTCTTGAGCGAGTGTACGCACCTACTCACCTAAACTCACTAATTGTCGACAAAAAATTTTTTTGTTTTGTCTGATTTTTTTTTCTAGCTCAGTTCGGTGTGCATTTTACGAATATGGCAACAGTGTTTCTCTAACAGCTTTTCTTTTTGAGTTATGTTTCGACGGACACTAACATATATTTTCTTGTTGTTTTAGACATGGCTTCGTCAAGAAGACATTGTTTGCATAATCCTGATTGTTTTTGCTATATTTGTGGGGAATATATCTTTGAAAAATATCGAAAACCTATATTAGACTTCGTAAAAATTGCTTATCTTCAGTACTTTAAATAACATTGTGCAATCAAGACAAGCCATGGGTACCTCATATTGTGTGCCAGAAATGTATTGTGTGTCTGCGACAATGGTCCAATGGAAAAAGGAATGCAATATAGTTCGAAACACCCATGATTTGGCGAGAAACTCAAAATCATCACAACGATTGCTACTTCTGCGTTGTGAAAATAAACGGAATTAATCCTGGAAATCGAAGTAACTGGTCATATCCTAACTTATCATATGAGGTACAAGCCAGCACATCTAAATTCTCTAATGATCCAAAACTGCATAAACCCGAACACAATATATCAAGTGAAGACTCTGATTCAGACTACATATTTAGCCAATCAGAACCACAACGATTTAATCAAAAGGAACTAAGTGACTTAGTAAAAGATTTGATCAAAACAAGCTTCTGATATTTTATCATCTCGTTTAAAAGAAAAAAATTGTCTTAGTCCGGAAACCAACATTACTTTTTATCACATCCAAGAAGAGAATCTGTTACCGTATTTTTCTGAAGGGAAAAAGTTAGTCTTTTGTAATGATATTAGAGGTATTTTGCAACAGATGGATTTAAAAAAATACCAACCTAGTGATTGGCGTCTTTTTATAGACAGCAGTAAAGCACATTCGACGACTTTGAAAGCAGAGTAAAGTAATGGAAAAAGTATCAAGACCACAACTGGGCCATTTGTGTTGACTTGAAAATGGTTAACTTCCTTCTAGGTCAACCGTTGGATACACAAAGGTCCCTTGTTTTATGTGTCTCTGGGACAGTCGGGACAAACAACGTCATTGATCACAAAAAGTTTGGCCAGTGCGAGAGGAGCTGAGAGTTGGTACAAAAATTTTATAAACGCGCCTTTCGTTAGCCGAGATCGTATCATATACTTCCATCACTTCATATTAAACTCGGCATAATGAAACAGTTTGTGAAAGGATTAAGTACCGTGAAATAAAAAGCAAGTATATTTGATGGACCACAAATTAGGAAACTCGTGCAAGGTCCCGTTTTTTCAAATCAATGAATGAAGGCGAATTGAAAGCTTGGAATTCATTTGTTTTGGTGATAAGTAACATTCTTGGGAGCAAGAAGTCCGATAATCATATAGAGCTTGTTGAGTGCATGCTATCGAAATTGCAAGAGCTGGGGTGCAACATGAGCATAAAAATCCACTTCTCCACATTTAGAGCGATTCTCAGAAAATCTGGGCGATTTTAATGAAGGGCAAGGTGAAAGAGTTCGTCAAGACATACGGACAATGGGAGAGCGTTATCAAGGAAGATGGGACTCCCATATGATGGCCGACTACTGTTGGAGCTTGCAACGAGATCAACCTGAAGTCGTTCATTCAAGGAAATCATATAAAAGATCATGTCATAGTGTTGAACAAAAATTTTACTTGAATATGTAGTAATTTTCTTGTATTGTTTAGTCAAAACAATAAACTGTAAATTACAAAAAATAAAGCTGTTAGCAATTATCTAGTTTTTTTAATTTTTTAGTCAGAGTCGTAGAAATACTCAATAACAAAAAAAGAATTGGTATTGACCAGTGTTGTCGTTAAATACGCACGGCGCACTACTGGTGTTTTTCATTATAACACGTGCATAAAAATTGTTTGAAAATAAATAATATCCTTTAATGTCTTTAACATCAACGACAATCAGAAAAAATTGGCCGAAGCACTATTTCTCCAAATATTGGTAAATTTAGTTATTATAGCAAAACTTATTAAAATAGAACGTTAAAAAGTTCGTTATTAACAAATAAAGCAAGCAAAAAAGGAAAAGCAGCCGAAGAAACTCTTCTTCTTCTTACCAAATACGTAGATCCACTGTCAGTACCCGCATCCCAAGGGAATAAATTCAGAGTTTTAGACTCTACCCAAGAGCAATTCTGTTGACACAGTTCAAGGCTGGAAACACCAACAATCCAATCTGGAGAGGGATGTATCATCGAAATCAGGGACATTAGATGATGGCGATCATCTACGCGAAACACTGCGAATGTTTTTCCGGTTATGTTAGGGTAACTGATACCTCTTGCTTTAATAATAGTTCTTATATGATCGCTCTAACAAATAAAAACGTATTTAGCATAATAATTTATTGCGATTAGTGTTATCATTTTACCTTTTCCTTCAATTCCGTTTCCAAAAGCTTTGTGTTTCCTTGTTCCGCCAATTCTTTTACACCATCACTAGCAGGTTCGCCATAATCCCAAAATTTATAGTCTACTGAATGAGTAGCTCCTATGATGTCGCTAAATTTAGTAATAAAGTTGTTCGGTGGAAAATCCTTTGGATGAGTGTTCCTTGACCATAAACTTTCAAAAGTCACCTGTAATTTTTTGCGTATACTCAAATGGTGTACGCAGATGACCGTTTGTTACTCATTACCTCATACTTAGCTTCATGACACGCGCAGCATGTTTGTAAAATGGGTGGCTCAATGTTTTCAATGTCTTCGGAGTCTTCACATAAGGTTAAGGATAGAGTACCATCATCATTGAACCAAATATCCCTAGATACAATTATGGTGCCCCTAAATACTACGCAACCACTTCCTGGCGGTGGAGCTATCCAAAGCACCTACAATGGAAACGAAGTCAAACTGGTTATTACACTGAAGAAAGATTGCCAAAAAGGCCTGATATTGACGGTTTACCTGTATCTCATTTTTCGGAATCGAGTTAGTTTGTGTTACAGCGTTAGGGCATTTATCATGGAAAGTTGTTAGAGCGTCGCCGAGGAGTTGTAAGTTTCCTGCGTCCATATTTCCGTTTCCAACATCTCTATTTTCAACAAGCAGAACAAAACTTATAAACCTATTCTGATCATTACCATCGGCGCTACGTAAAGTAACTGAAACAAACAAAAAATGGTTGATTAATATCTTAATGCGTTTTACCAACATAATTATTATTCTACAAATTGCTTTACTGTTTTATGTAATAGTAATGTAATAAATCAGTAATAGCACTCGGTTGGAAAACATTAGTTTCATATCCACCAATTATATAAAATTTTGTAAGGTTTGTTATTTTATGTAGTTATTGCTATTTTATTTAAAAATGAGTATAGCAATGTTCATGGTATATAGTAAATTTATTGAAATGGGATATTAATTTTTATTCACTTCGGTTGGAGGAAGAACGTCGGAGAAGAATGTCTTAGCGATCGCCGGTAGTCGGCACCGAAGGGATAATATTAGTAATGCCAGCGATGCTCTAGATCAGTAGCTCTCAAAGTGTGCTTCGTGAAGCATCAGGAGCTCCGTCACATGTTTGTAAAGGATCCGCGGACTCATATATTACTGTGTTAAATGCACATATATTACTGTAATGAAATCAAAATGTTGGGGCTCCACCACATGTTTCTCAGATTGAATGAGGACCACGCTCTATACATGCGAAGGAGTGTATCTCACCCAATCATGTCAAAACCGGAGAATTACTAAAAAAAAAATCGTAAAAGGGTCAAAGCAATCACTTCTGTGTTTACAGGTCACTGCAAACTCAGGAAACACCTACACCGAATCGGATTATCGGAAGAAACCGAATGCCGGCTGTGCATGGAGGATGAAGAAACAGTAGAGCACGTTATGTGCCAC
>JARFOC010031808.1:0-29330 GCA_031763485.1 Osmoderma eremita
ATACAAACATTTCTTTATCTACCATACATTTCAACTCTGCACTAAATCTTGCTTAATAGCATACTTCAATAAAAAAAAAACATCTTCACCATTCACCACACCATGCCGACTAGTATAAACACACTCGTACACTGTATAAACTTCTAAACACTTGCTTGTCGGTCGGAAACTTTTATGTGGCCACGAGTGTACATTGTAAACGAAGCTTAAAATAATAGTTGTTATAAAAAATATAAATTCCAACAACACGTTATTGAAAATGTGAAAAACTCATGGTGTACACTGTACAACACAACTGAAATCGAGATAAAATTCAAATCATTTCATATTCCGCGTCCGTCCACCAAAGGTTTTACAACCTATGTATGTATGTATATATATTATGTGAACCTACTACAAACAAGGCAAAAATGCCAACAACGTACACTGGAGTTGATTTTTACTTCTGGAATCTTGCATAAATGTTTTCTCGTACGTCGTACGAAAGTGAAGTAGAGATTATTCTTAACGTGGAAATGCGAAATATTGCAATCGTATCAAAAAGAAATTTAAATGGAATCATAATTAGTAGGTACGTAAAAGATAAAGGTAGAGTATAAAATCATTTTTCCCAAACTTTCTCCACTGCTTTGTATAGCAGGTGAGGATATTCGGACCCATGTTCGTATGGTTAATTAGTCGCTTTCCAATTAAAAATGGGTTAAAGATACATGAGGTATCTTCGTTGGTGATCTATTTAGTAATACTTGATAAAAAGTGCATTTCATTGGTGAGACTAGAGTAGGTATTTTGGTTTGGGACGCTACGGCTCTTTCACCTAAGGAATGTCATTTAGGTAAATTACATTTTATCAAAATATATGTTTTCCTAAATTAATTAGACCAAACTTAACCGTGTAGCAGCTTCATACAAATAAATAATAAAATAAAATAAAAATTTTACTTTTTCTCTTAAATGATTTTTTGTCATTATAGAAATTAGATTAGTAAATAGGAATGATTCTATTACAAAATCAAATAATTGTTAGTAGTAAAGGATACTATAAAATTAGTTAAAACAGTTTTTTTTTGGTGCTAAACTTGACACTCTTTCTATAGTCCAGGATATGTTTACTTTGTTTTGGTAAGAAAATTTTTTCTTATTTCCTTCAATTTTATAGTATTTTGATTGAATAAATAAACAAATGTGCTTGTTGTCCAGAAAAGTGTACTAATAATCAGTGTAAGGACAATCTAGTCTGCTATCGCCTATTAATAATTTCAAGCACGAAGGTGTATAGTTTATGAAAACGCGGAGGTTGGGCTCTCACATTCGGTATCGCTTTACATGCAAAATACGGCCAGTATGCAATAGATAGTTGTGTTGTTCGGATACCGGTACTCTTTATTTTAATTATTTTAGTAGTTGATTTGTTAGTAAGTTTGTTCGTGTGTACTTATAATAAAATCATTAATTTTTCTTTCTCCCCTTAAGAATTCTATTTTTGTTCCTTTCACAACACTTTTTATTGTTTCCTTCTTATTCTTCTGTATTTATTTACACACTAGAATTTTCCTTTATTGTAAAATATTTATATTTTTTTTCTACTTTTATAGAATCTAATTTCTTGTTTTCTTGTGAGCTTACTTAGTATTTAATATGGGGACTAAAACCCAGGGTTTTATGTTTAAGCCGGATTAAATATCACGTTGCTTTTCAGTTGTAGCTGACACTGAAATATATTATAAAATATGTTTGACAGCTTTGATATGCTTAAATAAGAACAAAATAATTTTGCACCCCAAAACTAAAACACATTGTAATGCATTTAATATCAATTCATTATTAATATCTAATAGAAATAAATATATTATCTTCTTCCTTAAATATAAAATGAAAAAGCACCCCGCCACTGTTAAAAAGACTACTGTTGGTTCTAGAAGCGAATGGGTGTGGAACAGTTAGGATGTGGTCGTATATCTTGCATACATCTACACAAAGAACGGAACTGGGCGACTGCACTACACCAGCTACCGATGATGCATAGTCGGTAGTAGACTAGATTGTCCTCACACTGCTAGTAACCAAGGATATTTAAACATTTGTTTGTAGTTTTGCTGTACAGCTAAAATTCTTCGATGTAAATCTCCTAATTTGCTATTAGATATTGAATGTATCGGCTGGTTAGAGAGAATGAAACTTGTATTTAATAATATAGGATTATATACCTTTTTATTCTCTGTATTTTCAGTAATTTATAATCTAATAGCGGTGGGGTGGTAGTGATGGTGTTGAACAACGATCATCAGACTCTATGACTCCAAAATATTGAAAATAAATAGTATAAAACACAAGTGTTAAAAATACCAAGAAAAGTATTATAAACAACATTTTCATTGAAAAAATACCTGTATTGAGATGTATCCATATGTATGTGGCATATATATTATTTAATTGTGACACTGCTACACCCGTTCTGCAATTTTTACAAGGAAAAGGTGTTTGTTTTTAGATAATCTACACATACTTTTTTAATACCGTATTCTTCACTTATTCCAATATGTACATATATCGTTGTCTCCGTTGTAGTGATGGAAAAAGTTCATAATTGGAAAGTGTTCCTTTCTAGGAACTAACTTTTGTTTATCAAACGAAAATAAAATAGAAACTGTACAGAAGAGAAGAAGAACGATGGAACTTATTCAACTCAATCCCAATGTTACCAATGATTGCTCATTACACTTCCGAAGTTATGTTTATAAGGTTTATTTTGAAATATATAAATGTAATAACTATAGCTTACATTATTGCTACAATAGATGCATCTACTTCATAAGAAAATGTATAGGTATTTTAATTGTTAATCTATGTTATGTTACACATCTTATTGTGTATTCTACACATTAAAAATTCTGTCGCAGAAGATATATGATATTCCTTGTTATATAACACGACAGATGGCGCTCAACTCGACCAATTAAGATCCTTTCACTAATTGGAAATCAGTTAGTTCAGTTAGTTGGGATTTGTGAAAGCACTCAACAAGTCTTTATGTAAGTTTGACTGCCAAACTATTTGACGGTCAGATACGTCACGATTTTAACCTTACATTGATAAATTGGCCCTAAATTGTAGATTAAGCTTCTCTTTACGTTATATCTGGCACTATTAGTGTGTTAATTGTCTTTTTTACTTTTTATCAGCTTTGTTAATTGGTATTAAACGAAACTTTCAGTTTATAATATTTAGGGTAATTTAGTAAAGTTCTCAATGACAGATAATCGTAAATGATGTGTTATCTATATTCAAATAGAATCTTGGCTGTGTTTGTATAATATATCCGTATTCAACGGTGAATTTCAAATAGTAGAAAACAAATAAAATCAATTAATCATTTTGTACCTTTGTTTTGCAGAACATCCGTTGTACTACTTAGAATTAGGTGTATCTCAATTATAATTCATCATAGTTTACAAGTACTTCCTCTACTATCACCGTTAATTAATTCTCGCAGTATGTACGCGCAATTGAGTTACAGAACGTGGACATGTGGATGGTAGTTGCACGCAGCATGTACGGGATGGATTAGAGTAAATGTTATGAAACGACGAAACGACTAATGGACGAGGACTGGTAAGTAGTTTTTACGTGCCAGTGTATGTACACAGACAGCACGGAGAGAACCAAGAGGGAACGCCCTATAACTATCGGGAATAAACTGGCCGCGTTATTGAGTTAAAAAACACACATTGTTCTGAGTAAATAACAAAACGCTGGGAATACTCATGTACGGTTCTCGGAAACCGGGCACTGCAGAATACCAATGAAGCATCATTCAAGACATATTTTAACAACATACGGCCAGTGTAAATTTCATTGATGTATTACGTCGCCTCCATCACTTCAATAATAATATTTCCACAGAAAAAAATACATGCTGAAGTTGTACTCTGAAGACATTAAAACGGGCGTATCTTATCGATATAATGATAAAAATCGAGATCTTCAATTCCAATAAATAGTTTCCAGCTCTCTTTTTATTTACTTTTACGCATGGAATAATATATATGTACAATTTATGTAATTTTCCAATATCTATCTATACACATCCTTAGTTGTAAATCGATTCTAAAGCAGAAAAATTGCACAGCAAGCACTTTATTTAAAATTATATCCATTATTCCACTATTCCAATCTATCACCAAGAGTATTAACGCGTTAATTATTGCTTTTTATTTTCATAATTAAAATTGAAGGTATTTTTTCAAGCTTTACAAATTACATCGACAACATTGGCTAACAAAGCTTTTGTCCCAAGCACAAAAATGCCTGATTCCCATATGCTTTTGTATGCTGAAATCAATTATGTTTTCAGAATTTCTCGGTCACCCTTAGTTTTTATGTTCCAGAATATTCGCTTATCCACCTAAAATAAACATGCATAGATATGTAGTATAAGAGAACATGTCTTAACGTTATTTCAGTTGTTGGCTAGAGCTGGAAATTGATCAAGCAGCATCCAATAGTTAATGTTTGAACACGTCTTGACGTGTTAAGACCTGTATTTCCCATTCCTAGATTGCATCTCTTGTTATTCAGTTGTCGACTAGAACTCGGTGAATGAACATATACGTTGACGGTGTTAACGTTTTAAAGAGTGTTGCGTTCAAGCTAATGTGAACATTTGATCACCTGTAAAAATGCCAAAGAAATGTGTAACCCACCCGAACTCTTTTTGCTACATTTGCGGCGAATTGACATTTAAATATAAAAAACGGTCTTTCACACCTCTCCTTAAAAAGTGCTATGAGCAGTGTTTAAAGTGTAAAGTAGGTGATGAAGACAACAGCTGGGCTCCCCATATTTGCTGTGTTACGTGTGTCAGACTTCTTACAGCATAGGTAAAAGGTAAACGACATACGCCTTTTGCTATTCCTATGATTTGGAGGGAATCATCAGATCATATTAATGGTATGACTTCTAAATCCAAACATACTGCATATCCTAATATTCCATCTGCACTGAGACCAGTACCTCACAATCCGGAATTACCAGTGCCTAAACCTCCACAAAACATGACACTAAGCGACGATGAAAGTGCTGATGACGACCTCAACGACCTCGTCCGCGATTTAATGTTGTCTAAGAAGCAAGCCGAACTTCTAGGTTCCAGATTAAAAGACTGGACTCTTCTTCAGAGGGGAACAAAAGTTACTCTTTTTCGTAAATTCGAGAATTTCTTCTCTATAGAAGAACGACTTGTATTTTGTAATGACGTCCGTTCTGTTATGAAGACGCTTGGTTATGAATATAATACACATGAGTGGCGTTTGTTCATTGACTCTTCCAAATTAAGCTTGAAAGCGGTACCACTCCACAATGGAAATAAGTTCTCCTCCGTTCCTTTGGCTCATGCAAGCGATTTGAAAGAATCTTATGACAACGTGAAGCTTCTTTTGGAAAAAAAATAAGTATAACGACTTTAAGTGGAACATTTGTGGCGATTTGAAAGTTGTTTCACTTTTGCTCGGCATGCAACTCAGTTACACAAAGTATTGCTGTTTTCTCTGTGTATGGGACAGTCGGGATAGGAAACATCATTATAAAAAGAAACAGTGGCCAAAACGAACTTCACTGACACCAGGAAATAAGAATGTCATTGGTCCTCAAGAAATCTAACCGTGGGCAAAATTTCATTGCTTTGTCACTCCGAAACCCTGCCTGAAAACAGATATGAAATATGTGTAAAAAGTACTACCAAGTTCACCCACTTTCCCTCGTGTTATAAAAATAGAACAATATTTTCTGTCAGATAACTTTTATTTTTCTTTTGTAGTATTTTCTATTAACAATAAATAATATAATGGTACAAAATATTTTGTGCATTTCAAATATCTAAGGTCAATTACTTGTTGCTGTATAATTAGAAACAATTTTATTCTAACATAAACTAGACTGCAATGCATGTAATGGGATTAAACTTAATAACGTTTAATCCCACTCAAAATCCGTGAGGATATTATTATTGTGTAATCGTTATTGAGACACATTCTGATTAAATATAAACAGCATTCAACCTTGATATAAACAACAGCGGAAGCAGAAAGCGGCGTCACAGGCATTACTGTGTACCTACTTGCTACTTTTTCCTTAAATTATAATTGTTTGTTAATTTCGACTTTTTTGCTACAATGAAGTACACTTTGCAAATTCAAAACAATGTTCTTTTTGAATACTTGATGTTACAAACATAATAGCCAAAATGTCTTTTATTGAACATTCACTGAGAGACATAAATGCATAGAGATATACTGAGAAACGTAGCGAGACGGCTATAGGGATTCGTGTAACATGGAATAGACGCAGGAAGTGCGTTTAGTTGAAAAGAGTCCAGACAAAATTAAGAATGACGCGAGCTGCTGTACTTCGCTAACGCATGCGCCCTGGTGAGTGCAGGAGATTGGGCCGGCGTTTATTTCGTGATAATACAAGAAAATAGATTTCGAATTTTTGTCGATCTTTACAAAATCAACTTGATTTAATGTTATTAGGTTTAGCGGCACTAGTACAGTACGCAATTACACTGTAAAACCTGCTCCCATCGATTCCAATACTAAGAATGGGATCCACGTAGCGTATAACGTGCAAGCGAGCGCTTACGATTAGTCCCGCGCCGTTCTTATAGTCGACCACCTAAATCATGGTTGCTATATACAGATCGTTTGCTTCCGTACACAGATTTCTATAGTTGGCAGGTTTGCTATCACCTGGAAATTACGCCGTGAATGCTGTGCTAGGCACTAAATGTCTCCATTGTTTTGCGATAGACATTCTTATATGAAGTTGATGATACGGCATACTGAACAAGTGGCAGACACCTCTCCGTCCTACACTGGTGAGAGTGAGGTGCCTAAAACAGCTGTCTCTGCGTGAAAGGGTCTGCTGTTACATAATCAGATGTCCCAAAAGGTATATTTATATATTTTTAATATATTTATATACTTAGTTAATACCTTACGTGTCAGATATTGGCAGAAATATTTTTGAGGTTAGTTGAAAGTATGTTAATTTTTTGTTAAGTGTGTAGTGATGTGCCGAGGGTAGAAAGAAAAGTGTACACTGTATTGTTGCAAGAAAATTTTGTGAACTTTATTTTTTACCGCAAAATCTAGTGTGGGTGTCGCATTGTGATTTTCTTTACTCACAAGCAATAAAACAAATCAAATATTCACAATGATAAAAAGATTTCGTAGTACTCAAATTTTCGGCCTTTTTTGAGCGGGATATTTAAATCTTATTCTAAACTTAAGATTTGAGCAAATTAAATTCAGTATACACATAGAAAGACAATTAGGGAAAATAATATGTTAACTAAGAAGATAATAAATGAGTTTTTGCCCCTAAATCAATTAAGAATTGCTAAAGTCGTTTCAGCTTGCTAAAACCAACTTGGCACGCGAATGCCAGGAATTATAGATGTAAGCGCCTGATGCGTCGAGTCGTTTTGAACAAATTAACGTTAAACTTTAACATACGTAATTGATTGTAATCTAACATTATGTCTCATGCGTTTCATATTGTTTCACTTTACGTATAATTTACTTAGGTAACGTAGCCGTTTCATTTATCACGATTCTAGACAAGAAGACAATTAGTTATTGTCACAACGCTCCTCGTTACAATACATTCATAGGTGCGTATGTAGCCAGCCGCAGGGAAAACTTTCGGCGCTTCAGAGGAGCGAACACTTGTCCTGACCATCGATTAGAATCTGTAGGAAAACACGTGTTTCTCATGGATGTGTCTCAATTGGCGAATTCATTCGCCATACAATGAACCATAGTGGACACAAAAGACGATTAAGTGCGATCACAATGCGATTGTCTGAATATTATAAACTGTGTCTAGTGTGTAGTGACCGACGGTACAATTCTCAGCTGCCTTTGTTCCACATGTCTCTGTCCGTATTGTTTCCTGGCTGATAGGTAGTAGCTTTTATTACTGGCTATTGTGTCCGCAACCCCACCGATAATCTGAGAAAGCACATGTTTGATCGCTAAGCTAATTATCAAATTACAATAGCCGTTTATCGGTACTCTCCCATCGTAGTAACAAGTGCACAACACACTCACGATTATATATCTACGTGATCTTTTAATTCTTAATAAATACATTACTCCTCCATGCTTATACCTTTCTCATGTGTACCTATTTGCAAAATAATAAGTCATCGCAATGAGTAAAATTGCAGATACAAATAAGGGTTTAAATAATAAATTTTGATTTATATCTCGATGTTAAGTATGAGTATATACACAAGCATACAGGGGTCAATTTGTTTTTATCGAATAGTTTTCTTCCATGTAACTTAACTACCTCACCTGTTCAAAGCATAGGCATTTACCCGTTTATTGCGTCCAACGCGGATTATTATGATAGCTACAACAACATAATAAACAGGGAAATTGCTTAACAAGCAAGTACAGGTCTTCAATACGGTTAGAAAATATACACATAAAACGTATTAATACTTATTGGCAAATTTAAGAATTCTTTATTATGGAATTTTGTACATTGTTACAAATAAGACGAACAGACGCAAATGTTTGACATATGTGAAGCACTAAGATATAATTTTATTAATGAATAATGAAAAAAAAAAATACAGAACACTGTTATTCCTATTAGTTTTGATTGAAATTCTTTCTGAACTAGAATGTACGCTCTACGCTAGTAGTGAGTATAGTTCCAAGCTTTATTATTCGTGACTGTGTTGCAATATTTATGGAACCATTATCTCATCTATTTAATTTTATATTAAAATCATTAGGGATACCAAAAATATAGAAAGCCGCTAGAGTGTGTCCTGTTCTAAAATCTGGAAGCTCGGATGATATATGCAACTACTGGCCTATAGCTATTATGTGCAACTTTGCAAAAATCTTCGAGTCTATACTATGCGACCATTTTTACAATGCAGTTAAAATCTTTATTTCACTCAGTCAACACGGATTTATGGCCAAACGTTCTACAGTTACGAACTTGGTTTGTATCGGAAACCCTTGACGGAGAGAGCCAAGTGGACACAATTTGCACTGATTTTCAGAAGGCGTTTGACCAAGTTGATCAATACGTACTACTTTGCAAATTGCAGGCGATTGGGTTTTCACCTTCTCTGTTAGCGATGCTTAGATCGTCTTTAGTTGGGAGAGAACAATTTGTTGAATACTGCCATGTGAGATCTGAAACATTTATTAGTCCGACTTCTGGATTGCAACAAGGATCTAACTTGATCCAATTTCATTCTTACTGTTTATAAATTACATCGCCAACATTATTAATAGCGATCACTTAATATTTGCTGACGATCTGAAGATATTTCGAGAAATAATAATAATAATCGATTGAAGACTGCAACAAACCGCAAAAAGATTTATCGGCAGTTAATGATTGGTGTACTTGCAACTCAACATTAAGAAGTAAAAACTGTGTCATATAGGAGGAGCAACAACATGTGGATTTTACGTACAAGCGAAACGGCGCAGATCTTCAACGAGTTCAGACTATTAAAGTCTTGGGAGTAACCTTGGACAGTAAACTTTCTCTTGTGGAGCATATGAACACAACAACTGCGAGTGCTTACCGGACTTATGGTTTCATATGTAGAAACTGTCGTGATTTTAACAACATCAGATGCCTAACACTGCTTCATTACAGTTATATTAGGTCAAAACTGGAACACGCATCCTTGGTGTGGTCTCCAATTTACCAAATTCATATGAATAACATCGGTGCAAAGGTGGTTTTTAATGTACATGCTGCTTAAAATTGATGGATTTTATCCTGAAAGGGGACTTGATTAAAATATTATGTTAGCTAGGCCATTATATAAAAGGCGTAATATGTTAAGTGTAAAGTTTTTGTTTGGATTGTTAAGTAACAATATTGATTGTCCGTGGCTTTTGAGTAAAATTAATTTTAATGTTCCTAGATTAGAAGCAGGCTATGAATGTATGTTTAATTGTCTAAGAAGTAGAACAAACGTTTTAGTTAAGTCACCTATGTTTATGATGTGTAACAATTATAACAAAATTGCTTATTTGTGTGACGTGCATTTTAGTTCATTCAAAGCAATAGCTGCAGCTATCAACAGCTTTTTGTTTAATTGCTTTTTGTTTTCTTGTTCTCATCTAGCACATTTGAGGTTTATTTACTTTATTATATTTGTACAAATGTATCCCGATAGTGTATTCTTAATTTATACATTTCCTGTATTTGGGTTTACCTGTAGGAAATAAATTATTATTATCCAATTATTATTATCATCCAGCTCCATCTACATGGAATTAACGCTAATTAGCTAAACTATTATCTAGAACGGGGCACTGATGAACCGTATACGACGAAACACGTCTACTAATGGTGGAGGTGATTACAACTTCTTCCATTTAGAATATACTCCCCTGAAAAAGTAAAACTTGATTTTATTTCCGAGTATTTAGATATTGTAGTACAATTCTTATTTGGGGTTGTGTGTGTTCCTTAGCTTAGAGTCAATTTCAAGACCGTGTTACACGTAATTTGCTTGTGCAGATACACGAATCAAGTAAATTCTCATCAGAATTTAACTGTTTAAAGACCTGGACTATATATTTACACAATCTAAATGGAAACGCGACGAATTTGCGGTTGTATAAATTTTAATATAACCGCAAAGGGGGTATAAAAAATAAGACTGCGCGCTTCTTCTCATGATGGCGGCATATAACATGCCAACGAATGCGGCCGGAATAATCAGCTTCACTTTATGTACTACGCATAGATTTACGTACCACATCAGTCGGTATCTTGAAAAATGCGTAACCATTAACGTGTCTTAAAACATACGCTCACCACAAATATGCCAAGCAAAATCACGATTTTGTGTGATAGGGAGGTAGATTTTCTGGTCGTACATGAAAAAAAAAATACATTCTCATTTGTGGCCTAACACGAAAAATAACCGCAACTTCATTAATAACGATGACGTGTCTGATGGATATTACTTACTACATGTTAAACGCATTAGAGACCATAAACTTGTTTCATGTTTACTAAATATCCCATATTCGAAAGTGTAACAAAAATATACAGGCATATGTATGCGGTACGTGCATGGGGAGCCCTTCAAAGGAACGCGTTTATTATCCCGCAGTAAGTAGTCTTCCGATCTGATGAACTTGCTTGTTTGTATATGTGCATGTAGTCCAACACATTAATTACTTATGCGAAGCTTTTAATGTACAAGGGATAGAAGTGTAATTAATGTACTTGATTTGAACGGGAACTTAAAGAGTTACAATGTTCAGGAAACGTCGGATAAAAGTAATGAAGGCGAACGATTAGATTGTCGAGGAAGGGACACTTTGTGCAAATACTTAGTGCAAATCTCAAACATTATTCTTAAAATATAATAAACTGTTATAGGGTAATAACTATTCTAAGGGCCGATAATTATTGCTACTGACTTCTATAAAGCAGTATGTCTCTAATTCACAAATGTACCTTAGTAACAGGACATCCCTCGCATGACAGAACTAAATCAAAAATACCCTCACTGCCTCAATGAGTGAATGACTCTAAATAGATATCTTCGAAAATAAATTGTCATTCTCACAGTAGAAACTAAAACTAAATTAATCTGTGTGTTGACATGCCGTGGCTTTTTTGACAGGCATCAAATTCTAGTGTGGCCTAGCGTACTGCATGCACAGTGTTTGTGCAATATGCTAGGCAACACTAGACTTTTCAAATCTGCCGTATGTAAAATGAGCACCGTGCACATCAAAACGAGTTATTAAAATTGGTTACATCGTTTGGGCAGCATATTTTACATTACATTATTAAGAATTTATTTCATAAGTGATCTCTGATGTACCTAACTGGTATTTTTGGTATTCCCTAAAAGATTATTTAATAAATCATTTGCCCTGCTACGTGTAATATGTAATTTATGAAATATGAAAATTCTAGCTAGGGATAACTACTCGGTTTTTGCCTCTGGTCTGGTTCACATGTTGAGTTACCGTGACAGTCGGTCACGGTAACTCAAGAAAAAGAGGAATCTAAGTTAGCACTGTAACTGACTGGAAACTAGTCGTCTCCAGTCAGTTACAGTGCTAACTTAGGTTCCGCTTTTTCTTTCATTCCTCTTTCTCCTATCTGGTTAGTTTCGCCTCTGCGTGGTTTTCACGTTGAGTTACCATGCTAACCCAGGTCACCTTCTTTCTCCTTCTCTCTTCCACCTAGCTGGTTTCGCCTCTGCCGTGGATTCCGCGTTCAGTTACCGTGCCAACCTTCTCTCTTCTCCTGAAAAAGCCCCTTATAATTGTGGGCGAAACGTCGACATCCTCTATCTCTAATATGACACGGTCCAGACCCGGAAGAAGTTTACCTTAAATTCCTTGTTGATTTATAGAATGGTAATTGAACAAATTGGTTACTTTGAGGTATTTAGGGTTGTACAATGTTTAATCAACAGTTCTCGTTTGGGATTATTGACGGGGTAATATATTTGCGAATTAGTGATATTCGTGGTGTAATTTAATTCTGTTCTGTGTTGTCTTTTATCAGTGAAAAACTGATTAACTAGGAAATTATATCTAAACATTTTATGTTGAAAGCAATGATTTGAGTGTCTGCTGTTATGAATCTGGCAAAAAAATGTGACTGTGCTACATAACATTTCACGTTGTATGTGGCAACAAACACCTAGGTCTATAGCTTCACATTATATTAATTTAATTTGTTGAAAATATACTTTTGCACATTTTTGTAATATACAGGTGCTCCTCACTTAACGCCATTCAAGCTTAAGGATCATTCGGACCTAGACGCACTTCAAAAAGCATATATAGAACTGCTCTTCAAGATTATACAATCAATGGCGCCATAAATTACGAATATGATGAATAAACTCATCATTTAGCGACTGATTCGCTTAATAATCAAGTGGGTAAGAAGGAATCTCGGCCGTTAAGCGCGGAGAACCTGTATTTTAAATGTTGATGTTTTTATAATGCAATATCATGTTTTGATATACACATGTTCAAGTTTTAATTCATAGCAAAATTAATATACAGGTCGGGTAATAATATTGGGCGAGAAATCTTTGCATTTACTTTATACGACATATCTGAGTAGAAGAATCTTAAATATTGAAAGCGATAGTAAATTTTATTTAAATCATCAAATGAATTAACATTGAATAAGAAGACGGATATACAAAAGATCTGATTCTATTGATTCTAACAGGCAGAGATATCGTTCTTTTCTTTTTTTTTTCTTTTTAACACGCACATTATACACATTAAACATTATATAAAAAGACAAGAACCGCCCCCCTTTTGTAGAAATGATTATTATTAGACATCATAGAAGAATCGTTTTAGCGTTTTTACTGTCGTATAATAAGACTGCCGCACTATATAAAAATAGGAGCGGAATTCTTTTCTTAAAACGCCGACGAGAAAATAGCGTTGCTGACGTTTGATTTGACGATTTGAGATTAGTTCTGCACATAGGCACCGAATTCCCACCGAGGTTCGTTCCGGAAACTTTCTATGTAGCACATCATTACTCGTTACAGTAAAGCGTGAGTAAAAATTGTGATGCTTTACTGTAAAATCCAACTGCAAAATAATGATGGAATAGAACAGTTATTTGCGTCAAATTAAAAAAAAATGGGAAGAAATTCTTTGTTGCTGTTTAATAAAAAAGTGGAAGAAAGGATTTGCGTTTAGTTATTTTAAAATTAGAAAAAGAAGTATCAAGCAATAAAGAATTAAGTCATAGTAAACTTTGGATAAAAAAATAGTACATGGAATTTTTATAATCTTTTGACACACGTCATCGTTAAAATCTGTAGGTATGAAGCAAGTAGGTAATTCTGAATCAAAATAAGTATTAGATAAGCAATAAACACATAGGGTTAAGTTGATCAACGCATTTTGTTGAAGAAGTTGTCGGCTATTAGTGTCATGGGGATTGCATTGCAGGGGGTATAGTCTTTTCTAAGTGATCGGCAGCAGTTTGTATCATTGAATTTGAATTTTGAAGTAGTTATAAAACCTATCAATTCTACTAGTCTCAACAATAGTATGGGGTAGGTGCCTTATTCTCTACGACTATGTTACGTGTTATGCATGGAATTGTAATTATTAATGTATTGTGTGCATGCACCTTAGTCTCTCAGTAGCAGCGCCATCCATACGTCAACCTTACAAGCATACAGGCACACACATTTCAACTATACAGTCGAAGACAGTTGAAAATTGAAATTTAGTTTTCTAAGATTAATTTTGCTACGTGCTATATTCACTTAGTCAAATTTTCGTATTAACTAGTATTTCTTCATCATTTTCGGTATGAGTATACCAACTAATAGCAAAAAATCGGCATTCTTCGAGTAATGAAAGAATATGCTTGCTAGTAAAAAAGAGCAAAGGTTGCCATAGCGACAAAAAACAAACTCACATACGTCACTAGACTATTTGGAATTAACTAAAAACCCTTTATATTTAACATTTATTTGACATTCTTCAAATTGCAGCAACTTTACGATATTTTTGGAGCAACCTGTATGCACAAGTTTCCTTATTAATATGCTAATAATACCTATCAATTATCCATGAGTAGACAGAGCAGTTATTATTTCTATTCACAAACAAAAGCATCAGACTTACTTAACGGGACATTTTTCTTTGGTTTAAATGCAAATTGCAACAAACGCCTGGGCTCCTGTACATGCTACTACAACTGTTGATATTAATAATCTAATTGATGTGTGCATTATTCAGGTTTACTGTTATACTACTCCTTTGGTAATTTGAATAAATTGTAATAAGTCATAATGACGCGGAAAACTACTGCAATATCCCTGGTTTAGTACGTGTAAAATACACAAGCAGTAGTAATTTATTGTTAAATGCTGCTAAAGTGATATGTTACTGCTGCTTTTTAGGAAGCTATTATAATTGTAGCGACTTATAAAAGATTAATTTTCAGGATGTAACCGATTGTATGATGCGATCGATTTCAAAAAGTGATGCATCATTGTATTGCGAACTACGTAAGCTATTTAATGAGGTATCACTAAATTCTTAGTGTAGTTTAAGAATTTTTATGATCACTGCGATTAAAAGGTTGAAGACATGAACTTCTTCGATTACCACCTTACCACTGCGAGTTAAATCCAATTGAAATGGTATGGGCACAAGTTAAAAACTGTATAAAAATGAATAAGGTAAAAGATATAGAGGAATTAATTCGAAGAGCATATGTCACTGTAACAGTAGATAATTGGTAAAATTACATCATATAAAATACAAAATAGGATACGGTGGCTTAAAATAGTAAAAAAAAATACCCTTACCACCTCGATGAGTGAAGATCTCCTGGATACGTAACACACAGTGTTATTCAAGTGGTGTTCTGTGTGGTGCAAATCTCCCAGAGTGCGACGTCTAACATTATCTTCCTTCGTAGATTCTGCTGAGGATGGCAACTTAGTTGCCGAAATACGTATCCAGTTATTCACTCATCGAGGTGGTAACGGTATTTTTTTATTTTTTAAAATTACATCATGTAAAAAACATTGAAAAGGAAATG
Organism: Osmoderma eremita; assembly: GCA_031763485.1. Taxonomy (NCBI): domain Eukaryota; kingdom Metazoa; phylum Arthropoda; class Insecta; order Coleoptera; family Scarabaeidae; genus Osmoderma; species Osmoderma eremita. Next base: position 15,628 of record JARFOC010031808.1, read on the forward strand.
TGGATAGTGGATAATTTGTAAGTTGACATTGAAGAATTTATAATTCATGTTTCGTCATCATCTGTAGACCAAACTGGTTCATCGACTGACTTCTAGTTGAAACAAGACATATGTGTGTATAATTGCTATTCCTTTCTTAAATATTATTATATTATATGGAGATTTGTATGATTCCAGCTATTTTTGTTGCATAAGTGGAAACTATTATTTGTTAAAGGATTATATTAAATTAAATTTAATAAATTGTATAATACCCCAATTCCTAAATAAATGTTGGAAATATAAATTACATTAATGTTGTGTAATAATAAATAAAATTGTGGGCTTTTTGACTGATTCTTAAATTTAAAAAAAATTGTATATTTTACTATTTGTACTACATGTAATTCAACAGCTCCATCCCATAATGTAGCTTGTGCATATCATTATATATGAATAAAATATAAAAATATATTAATATAAAAAACTTCTGAACGAACTAGTGCAAATCTAGAATTTTACATTGAGCAAAATGTCGCTGTTTTATCTCCTTTAGACCTGGGGCATACTTACAATTTTCAGTTGTACTATAGTTTAGTTGCAGTTGCGCGGTGTTTAGGCACAGATAGTGCAACTAAACAGTTCGGTTGCTACGTGTTGGTTGATATGGAGATTACAACCAGTTGCGAACTGGACTTTTAAGTTTTTATTTTATATCTGTACTGGAAGGTTTCATTTTATATCTTATTTTGTACGTATTTAATACAAAATAGAAAATGTTATGAAACTAATAGTCAATTCACTCACCTGGGATTTTTCCGATTTTTTTTTCAAAGGAAGATTGATTCAGTCGCAAACAGTCACTGTCGTCAACTAATAAAATTAGTGAAATTGCTATGTTAAAAAGTAGTTTGATTGCAAGTGTGTTCACCACCGTGCAATCCAATGCATCACAGGGATTGGGATGCAACCAAAAAATTTGTGATAAAATACAAACTGCTTAGTTGCTGCAGCTTGCTATTCAGTTGCAATTGCATGTACGCGCAGATCCACAATAACCTATAGTAAACAAACATGGAACCCAACTGTTGCACAACCAAAAATTGGAAGTGTGCCCGAGGCTTTACTCACATCATTCAACCTTGTGACTCGGAAGCTAAAAGTGTTTTTTTTATGAAAAATTAAAACCGGGATTTGTGGCTTATAAGTTTTTTAGCCCCGATATACTTCAATGCTTGCAAAATACAATTGTTAAACGTTAAGTACCATTAATTAGGTCGGTATGTTTGTAGCGGATAATTCTTGTACATTAAAAACATCTTTAAATTTATTCGCAATTAACTTCGTAAGTATTTTCACAAGTAACATCCGTATATAATCCAATTAAGCGATGCAATTGTATAAAGTAACCCCGGTCTTTAAGGAGAGCAAAATTAAATTACTAATGGCATTTCTTTGAGTGTTCCTGCGAGAGCTAAAATATCGTCCGAGAAGGGCGACACGTTTTTTTGCCCGTATCATGTCGCGCTTGAAATATATTTTCTCATATTTTACATTTCGGCTCTATCTGATTTAACCCCAATTTAATTCGAAACCGCCTCACAAATATTTAGATTGGTGAAGGCTGAAGGCACTGTCGGTAGCGTTCCATTTTTTTTTTTCGAATTTCACTCACAATTATTTACATACTGCCGGATTAATTAAATTAATTTGGGAAAACTAATTAGTGGTGGAAGTCATAACAGGAATTCTTTGTCTCTGCGCTGCTCTCGTCTAAATTATGTTAGGCGAGTATTGGATACCGTGGAACTCGTTTGCAGACGAAAACACTCAACCTGTTCTCTGGGCAAGTGCATTGGACATTCACATTCCAATTTATGTAACACGTACACATATTTACTCTCACACACAAAGAGAGATACACACGTGTATGTGCCTCTCTTATGCTTTCTCTCTTTTTAGTTTTTCGTCCGTTCCAACATATATTTTAATTAGTAACTGCTTGCGTTTTTTTTTGTTTCATTTCGAAGTATGTACTGCGGAATGGATGTCGCAAATAAAGGTACACACCATGCGAAAGACTAGTCCATTTACGATGTCGTTCTTCTCAATAATACTCGACAAAACACAAAGACTAAAATTTCATTTTCTTGCCCCAAAATACAGAAAAAAATAATTGCTTCGGCATTGTAAAACTCAAAATCGATTCGATACTAAATTAACATTATTTTGCCGAATTTATTATATTTACAATAGAATTAAAACTATTGTATTATTGGTGAAGTAGCGCGTATTTTCATCTTTGTTCCACACCAGCTTTATATATTCCAGAAACTTATTGGAAAATAATTAAATTTCAATTGAAAATAAACGTTTTTCTTAAACACTTTTTTCTTTGTTTTTCTTTGCCCACGCTGGAAATACAATTTTTCGCTTCAAAAATCACAACGATAATAAGTACCTTACACCTGTCCCCATAGTAACCGTTAGAGAGAGAGAGCTCTGCCTAAGTTTTAATGAGTTTTAAAAGTTAAATTGAGCGTGACTAACCATACAGGTTAAATATTGGAACATTGGAAACTGTGGTTAAAGCCGCCTTGTCTGTCTTTTTCAAACGTGACCGAACACTTTCTTCTTCTTTATTGTTGTTCTCAATGTTCAATGTTTGTAAAAGTAAATTGCAACGATTTCATTTTGGCGTGTGATGGTGTGCGGTATAAACATCGTCAGTGTTTAAGGTAGATGGTAGTAGCATGAGATAATTATTTTAAAAAAATAAATGATATACGCAGCGACGTTATACCAGATATGAATGTATGTGTGCGCGCCTTAAAGATATTTACTTACTTTGTTTTTGCGCCGCCAAAGTTTAATATTTTCTGTGGTATGTGGTTGTATAATAATGTTTATTAAGCACCTCTGAAAACCGCAATAGAATCGATTATGTAAAGAAGAAAATTTTATCAAAAATACACCACAGGGATGTTTTTACAAACATGGTATTATGTAAATTTATGAACAAGATCATCCCATGCGGTTACACAGATTTATTTCGCCGTAACTAAGAGAGGTTTAACTAGTTTCATGTCCGCTAGGAGTGAATACTTTGATAAAAGTATTTTATGGAATAAGTCAGTACACTCTTGGTAAAATATAACCGGGCAGTGCGAGCTAGAGGAAAGATACACGCGATCATTTAGTATTCATTGCCGTTCTAATAATTGCATGTCTTTGTAGTTTGTACTCTTGATAAATGTTTCAAATAAAAACCGAAAGCTCGAGCAAAACAATAAAGCTGTGTTTTGATTACGCTGGCTATAACTCCCAGTAGATTTAAATTTCGCAGACTATTTTTATACACCTTCAATAATAAAACCTATGTTCTGTATTATGCAACATAAAAAAGCAGATAAAGTTTACACTTTAGTAAATGAGTGTTCTGTGGTACTATAGTTAAGAAAAAGCAGGTGAGTATAAACAAATTTAAGACGCTTTGAAAAATATCTGCACGCTAAAATGCACCAAATAGGTTCTGGGTGGTCAGTATACGTGACTGAATCAAGAGGTTGATTTGATTCGTTGCTAATTTGACTCCTTAGCTGTGATTTTCACCGCCCTAAAGTCAGACTTCCTACTTAGCACGTATTTATAAGTATCTGGATCATTTAGCAATAGTTTGAAGTCACCGCCAAGAAACGTATTTGAAAAACAACCTTCTTACAGCATTTCGCTTCTAAATTCTTGCTGTTGTCCTTATTTGTTGCATTTCAAATACCCTTACATAATTTTGGCGCCCAAGCAGGTACGTCAAAATACCGTTACAAAGAGCACTTACTTTAACAAGTACACCTAGACAGTCAGTAGTAAAGTTGTTACCAGAATAATAAATAAAAGATTAGAGGAAAGATTGGAGACAACTATAGAAAAAACACAACACGGATTCAGGAGAGAAAGAAGCACGCAAGACCTGATTTTTCTACTGAGATAAAAAGGAGAAAGCTACTGAGGAGTGAACAGGAAATTCAGTTGAACTCTATAGATTTAAAGGTCTTTGGCAGAATAAGGAGAAAGGATATCTGGAATTGCATGAGACTAATAGGAGCAACTATCCAAACACTGCTATACAAGAACAATAGAAACAAAATAAAAATATTAGAAAAGGTGAAAAACAAATATGGAAAAAAACATCAAAAAAGGCTAAACCATGGTATTACTTACGAAAGAGAGAAATCATAGAATTGCTATCTAAGGACAAGTATTGGAACAGGTCAAAAACTTCAACTACTTGGGTACAATCATAAGAAAGGCTGGCAGGCTGTATAACACACCAAGAACCACGTGTCTGACAAAGAAAGAGATACCAAAGGAAATAAGAACACAAGCATACCATAAAGTCGACAGATCATACATAGTAGCAGCGAATCCTGGACTCCAACTAAAGGTAATTGAGCTGGCTAGGCCATACACACAGGATGAAGGATTAAAGATTAACAAGAGAAATCTACGAAACTAGAGCACAGGGAAGAAATAAAATAGACCATCCTCGCCTGACATGGGAGAATCAAGTGCGACAAGAAACGAAAAAAAAAAAGGAATTCACTGGAGTCAAACAAGACGACTGCCACAAGGCAGAAACCTATGGAAAATGAAGATGAGCAAAATGAAATAAGGCAAGTCCTACACCCAACGGTACTCTTGCAATATTACATAATAAAAGGCTGATACGTATTTACACAAACTAAAAGAAATGTTACTCTCTGCTGAAGGAGAAATGCCGCTGCAAAGCACACGACACGAGAGGTAAAAGTCTGTTTGAAACAGAAAAATATCATTATGAAGCCGTGGCTCGCGTAAAGCCCAGACATCAATCCAATCGAAAACTTATAGATTGATGTCAACAAAGCTACGGGTAACGCAGAGCCAACGAATATTAAACCATTGTGGCCAATAATTGAAAATTCCTGGACTGTGCACGTCTCATGCTATGTTAACACCTAGTTGATTCAACGCAACGCAGGATGGAAGCCACATTAAAAAATAAAAGTTATACAACATATTAGTTGATGTAACTAGTTTTTGTTGTTGGCTTATCGAGAATATCTTTTTATTTTGCTGTATTTAGAAATATTGCTATTATTGCGCATTGTTTTTTATACATTTTGAATAGTTTATAATATATTTCTCAAGAGTCGGTTGCTGTTTAATCACTCAGATTTCTATGTTTGAATAGTCAAAATACACCAATATTTATTTTTAAATTTATAGAATCAACGATTTTTTAATTAGCACTGCCATTATTTCGCACACCACTATATGTATTGCACATTCAGCCTTTAATTAAATAAATTACGAATTGAAATGTAACTAAAAATTACTACAAGTCTCCCTATAAAACAGATAACCGTTATTCAATTGTAGATTTTTTTCCTTTAAATGATTACAAGCAGGTACGTGCTTTGCTGGAGACACACATCGATGGAAAACCGCCTGAGGCCGACCCTGCGAGTCCTCGTTTTGTTAATTTATTTGCGAGGTATGACCTGCGGGTCGGGATGTACAGTTAACTCTGTAGAAGTCAGCTTCATGTACGCTCTTCTAAGCGTAATTTTTCTTCTTACAAATCACATTTACATTCACAATAGTTAAATGCATTCGCAATAAATTCTCCCGTACTGTGTTCTTCTTCAGCATCAAAACTACCATTAGCTACGTGTACGGACTGCGACAGCGTGTTATTCTATCTCGTTTCTTAAGGAAAAAAGCAACCAACAAAAATCTTTTTGCGGATAAGCGAAAAAAAAAAAGAGAGAAACAGGTTGCCCCCTATTGCCTCGTATATTGTTAATTCTCGACGACGAGTTAATTTTGTGCCGTCGTTTTCGGAAATTACGATTGGCAGATCGGGGCGCGAAGAAAAATAGTAGAGTAGCAATTGTAAGCGCGTACTTACGCATACGAATGTTTATAAATAGAGATTTTTATTACACACCGGTCGTTCATTAAACCACACCGAATATCTTCGCAAGAGCGGAGGACGCAATAAACAAAGAGCGGCCGAGAAACTTAAAAATACTTTTCGAACCTCGAAACCGACACAACAAATCCGATTTACCTCCAGCCGATATATCGGGCTTAGCGCAAAGTCGAGGTATATATAAAATCAGGTTTAGATAATAAACTAAAATTCAAGTCGTTTTAATTGGTTGAGAACCCGGCCCGCAAAACGGTCTAGACTTATCGGCGGGTGGTGCAAAATACTTGGTATGTGATCATCCGGACTTGAATCATCTCTTATTTTTGTTCCTTTTTCTTTTCACTCGAAAAACTTTTAATTAAAATAACTCAGATGATTTTATCTTTGTGTTTTATTATAACGACAGGAGCGAGGCGAAAAACGACAACGACTAGAGAGCCACGTTGCTAAAGATACTTCATTTCGTTGGCTCTTTTTTTGGTTGTTTTGTGCTCGATTTTTTTACACTGTTAATGGTATACTGATATTTTAGTTTGACGATATAATACTACATAACTTCTCGGCCATTATGTCTTTTAATGATGAGTGTTTTAAATGTTAACGCGCGCAAAAAAATTACGCTATAAATAAACTCCTCTTTTAAGTTGTTCACGTTTAGCTTTATTAGACTCCTTGTGGTTACCGCAATTACCTTGCAATAATTAACGTACATAACGTAGATAAAAATAAACAAAAATCTTTTATGTCACGAACAAAACCATGTATATGTATGTTCTAGCAGTTCAGACCATTTACGAACATACTCGCAACATTATCCTTTGCAAAAGATGATTCTACTTTCGCAATCATGAAAATTGAATGCAACCTCCCAATATGTTTGCTATAGAAAACGCAACAATACAAAATCCGTAAAACATCTAAAACCATAGATTGCTAAGGATATATCAACAAACTTAATGGTTTGGCTTAACCCAAATTTTAGAAATTACGATCAAGATATGCAAAAATCGTCGAAAAGAAAATTAAATATGATCAAAGCAAAATAATATAAAAAATGGTAAAGGACATAGAAACACTATAGCAAGATTAAGACAGTAACATATAGAGAACAAGTCACAGACGGGAGATCACTGCTCCCGTGCACTAAGGGTCGGTTGTAGTTGGCTATAGTTAACCTTGAGTTCAACTGAACTATGGATCAAAGATGACGCTGCTTCATTGTCGTATCCGTTGTACAAACGCAAGTCAAGGCATAGTTGACTATTAGTTAACATCGGTTGGTAGTAATGCAAAGGGTGCATTTACTAGAAAAAGCAGGCGCATAGTAGAAAATAAGCGTGAAAGATCTACATAAATACAAAGTTAGGAGTATTCATCGCAGTCTCCTGTTCTGCACATTCTTTTATTGGACATAAAAATAATATACTCATAAAAAACAAATTACATCTTTGATCAAAATATTCTTAAAATTAATCTTCAAAAACTTGTCGAAAAGTACCCTGAGGAATACCCTCAGATGTGTAAGAGTGAATAACATTTTTCCTCTTTTTAGTGAAAGTAATAATTTTACATTTGTCTATATTTTGTAACATGTTATTGTCTTTATATCAAGTGGAAACAGCGTTGAGATCTGTCTGCAGTTTAATACAATCTAATGAGGAAGAAATAGTGGTAAATAATTTCAGGACAATTTCAGGAAGTAAAAATAAAATAGGGTCTAAATGGCTGCCTTGTGGCACACCGGACGTAACAGAAATAAGATCAGATATTACAGCATTATAATCAAACTTGAAGCACTATACACTTCAGAAATCCTTACGATCGGAGGGAGATCTCTAAAAATAAAGAAAAATCTGGGGAAAAGTCTTCCGCCCAACCTGCGCAGGGAAAACATAGAAGAAAAGAGAATCTCAGGAGTTCTATCGACATTCTGAAAAAATCTCGAATACTTTCAGGAAAAGGAGATTGAAATTTTATGGTCATACTTTCAGAATGAACACTGATAAACTGACTGAAAGAATCTTCAACCCTTCTGTTCCACTTAAAGTCAAGAACAACTGGTTGATTGAAATTATAACAATTAATGTTGATTTCTTGGAGGCTCAGAAATGCACGTTAGAGAAGAAATTGTAGAGGACAAATTTGCTTTCACCCCGCAAATCGCTAATCTCCCATAACCTCAAAACTAGACGAAAGAACGAAAAAAAGAACTCCATGAGAAGATGACAGTAAGAAGAGATGAAAACATCAACTACTTCAGTTAAGTTGGGCACAACCATGCGAAAAATAAACGAAACCATGATTTCTCATCTATTACGATAAAAACAATTAGTATTACCAATAAGATTAATTAATAGGTTTCAATTATAAAGTGCTTAAGTCTTTTTATAATAGTACTACAGTACCCTGTAAGATGTTTAACGTTATCTATCTTATTAACTATCGGTTAAGTAATAATGTTGGGTGCGTCAATCCTTTTTTTGCTTCGAATCAGTTCCTAGTGTGTATATATTGGAATTGCGCATGCTGAATTATTGTTTCAATATCGCAATTAACTCGGTCGTTAGCAATTACGTTTAAAAGCCCCTTCGTAGGAGAATTTAATAGGCAAGTGTTCCAAAGATCTTCTCCTAGATTTTATTCCAATTAGCGCATTTTAATGATTCTTCCTGATAACTAAAATACAAGAATTTTCGAAATTTTTACACCTCTCATCATTAGCTTCATTAGTTACGGAAGCTCAATTACTGTTTATATAACCGTTTTGATTTTGCTCGGGATTCCTATTAAGCACAATATTAGAAAACACACAATTCAGGCATACGTTGCTTCACAGATTAGATTACTACTGCGTCAGGCTGGAATTTATTTATGTATTCATACATATATTCATAACGTGTAACATTATATATAAATGAACGCACACAATGTTGCCTTGGGATTTCAATAAATAAAGTAAAACAAATTCCGTAAAATATAAGATAACAGTACTACGAAGTAGTTACAGGGATAAAATAAAATCAATCTTACAGGCGTTAAGTGAACTGGAAACAGTACAATAAAATCCCTAATAGACCTAATAGAGAGGAAAATTAAAAAGGAAACGCAATGAATTACACAGACGGTACTACGAAGTATATCTCATAAGCATATCTCATGGCATTTCGTCCGGCTGAAACTGAATACAAACGTATAAACTAGACTCTAGTACGAAAGGATTAATACAAATAAATTGGATTAACCAAAAGTTTAACGGAATAAATATCACCTGAAGACCGTTAGTTAGTACTTGTCGCCGCGCCTGGGCAACTGTTATTTTGATTTGATATGCACGTTTACGGAAAGCTATGAATAAATACATCAGCTGGCGAACAGAAATGATTTTAAATCTGAGATTACCTCTACAGAAGTTAAGAAAGGAATGATTCTAGCGAAAGTATTTTACCTATTTGGTTTGGGTTGCACAACTGGAAATCGACGAATACGAATTGCAAAATTTACAATAAAATAGGCATTTCTCATGTAGAATCTGCTCATATACGAGGGATGTCCGGTTACTAACACATGTAACGGCCTACGCCGCTCCGATCAGGTTGAAACTTGCACGTATTTTAGATATGTATATATACTGTATAGGTGACTATTGTCATTGCCTTAGGTTCAGTACAACGTGTGCAGTGATAGCCGCACAATGTCAGTTCCGATCATAGATAATATAGTAAGGGTAGATGGGGCACTTAACGTTAAAATTGTGTGCCTATCCCTCTGGTGGTCTACGAACCTAACTAAACAGATTACCGCGCCAAATTTCATATATTTCAAACTTGACAAGAGGCGTAATGTCAACCAAAATTCTATTCATTCTTCTATACAAGTTGTTTTTCTCAAAATATCATTCACAAAATGTGCCAAAAAGTGTATGCATTCTGCTATGCAGATTTTTAAATAGAACATGTTCTATTTCCAACTATAATTCTGTTCAGAAAGTGAGCCCACAAGTTGCGCAAAAAAACACGCATTGAGGTTTCGATTAACGTATTCCTGAAAGTTATATTTTCAATTGGAATTAACCTTCTTGCTTACCAGAGGGAATACCATGAACACACTGTTCGGATTACTCCTGCCGCACAAAATTGTTAAATCTACTTATTTTTCGGACACAATAACGCACCAACCACCTTTAACAATAATTTTATTCACGTACTGACTGCTACAATAGCAAGTTATAGACTAAAGACTCTCAAGGTAAACAATTCGCTCTAAGATTAATCTAACCTACTCAACAAAAACATGGCCATTAGGAATATAATTACACTAAAAAGTACAGTCGGCTTCAGGTACCAGGCGATGAATCATTTAGAGCTCGACGTGCGTTAACAAAGTAATAATGAATTCGGGACACGTCAATCTTTACAGACGAAATATACAATAATAATAAAAATATCGATAATAATTAAACAATAAGTAAAAACCAAAAGAACTACTAACAACTAAAGGAATTGTAATATAAATTCAAAATACTATATGTAGACTTCTTTTTTACACTCAGAGCCTTCTATTGGTGTGCTAAAGGTGTACTAGTGCACCCCCCACCCCCTGATTCCGATCAAAAAATACTCCAAGTTTGAAGTGCGAGCGGTCATTCGTTATTTTTTGCATGCAAATAATGAAACACCTGTCGAAATTAATACTGAAGACTTACGGAGAAGGCGTTATGACTTGAAAACAATTTGGTGTTTGGTGTAAACAGTTCAGAAGTGGACGCACAGCTCTGAACGATGATGCCGAAGGTGTGCGAAAAAAATAACAACGAAAACGGATGAGAATCAATTAAAGGTCGATGCGCTGATTCGAGAAGTTCGTCGGTTGAAAATACGGGATATTGCTCTACGGGATGAGCAGGATTCCTAAAAGCTCTGTTAGTGAAATCTGGATTAGGCTATCGAAAAGTGTCCGCGAGATGAGTACCAAAACTGTTGACCGACCAACACAAAATGCAACGAATGGCGGCGGCAATGGAGCTTTTAACGCGCTATCGTCGGGAAAACGGACTTCTAGAGTCGATAGTTAAAGGAGACGAAACGTGGGTGCACCACCATGCCACCGAATCAAAAAAAGACTCGATGACTCGGATGAAGCATCCGAGTTCACCAACACCGAGAAAATTCAAAGTTCAGCAGTCTGCAAAAAAGACAATGGCAACTGTATTATGGGATATGCAAGAAATTTTGCTCATAGCGTTTTTACCACCGAAAGCGACAATAAACAGCGATATTTGTCAAATTTTCGAAAAACTATTCGGCAGAAAAGAAGAGGAAGGTTGACGAAAGGAATCAGGTTGTTGCACAACAATGCGAGACCACACACCTCACACCAGACGAAGAGCTGGCTTCCGAAACATAATTTTATGTCCATCCATCCCATAGTCCAGACGTGGCTCCTTCTGATTTTCATTTGTTTGGCCAGTTGAATGCGTATTTGTCGGGTTAAAGGTTTGAAGACGACAACGAAGTTCAAGAGGAAGTACGGCAGTATTTTACAAATTTGAATCGCACCTTCTACGAACAGGGTTTATAGAAGCTTGTGCCTCGCTGGATTAAGTTCCTTAGCGTTGGCAGCTTTAGTTGGTAGCTTTTAGTAGTAGTTCACGATTTTACTTAGTTTGATTTCCATAAATAAAGTAGTTCGTCTGTAACTTACAAATGTACCCTTAGTAACCGGACATCCCTCGTAGAATACGCTGATTCTGTATCTTAAGTGAAAACTAAAGATTATTATTAGGAAACAAACATTTTAACATTTTTATTAGTATCAAATCTTGTAATTCCAGCTTCTGACAGGTTGTAGTTGATATTTTAATTTGCACTTATCAAACAAGCTAATGATACTTCCACTTATTAAATAAGTATTTCATTTCATAAAGGTTTTCATTAATTACGTATTTCTGTCTTGTATTTGTTCTTTCTCAAGGCTCTTTCAGGTAAATACTCTCAAAAGTGCAATGAATTAACTAAATCAATAATGGCACTTCTAAAACCTATTAATAATCATAATTATCATTGTTCATGCGTTATATAAGCTACGTATGTACATGTTATACACACTAAAATACATTCAAACAACACAACCTGTGCACACACACAAACATTTAATCGAAAATAAATACCAGGGATATTCTATAAAGGTACAAAAGGCACGAGGAGTCAGCAGCAGCGTGAGACAAAGGTGGAGAGAGGGACATGTCCTTGTTAAACTAACCTATACACGGTACATGCTTAAGTTACGACCGCTGGGATTGATCTTGGAATTTCTTTGTCTCGCAGCCCAGTTTTAAGCAATTAAAGAATTTTTTCTGGGACTGGAAATTTATTTCGTTTGGTCTCCTCAATTACCTCCAATTTATTTATTCATAATAAGCTTCTATTTGTGAAGAGAATGCTCTTTCATTTCCCCTTCTCTCCGTCTCTGTGTTTTTTTTTAAATTGATAAATGTCGTGGGCAGGTCTAACATACGTCTTATGAATAGGAGATTTCGTGAAATGTGTACATGTAAATAAGCGCTAGAAACTTGGGACCAATTAATTTGCTTCGTTCCATTAACGAGGTGTATTGTGTAAATATATGATTAGACTTATTAAAATCAGTGTTCAATCTAGTAAGAGTTATTACAATTTTGTTACAATTGAACAGAGAAACTGAATTATCCACAACGAATAAATCATTTAAAAACGTTAATAGTATATATATATATGTAAATTCCACTTAAAACATTACCCCATTTTAAAAATAACTTAGCAATAAGTATATCCGCTGTTAAATGTATGTATATACTAGTTTATGTCGTCAATAGCATAGCTGAAATACATACAAGTTAGTTTAATTTATTTCCAACTAAAGAACAGTCAATAAATAATTCAATAGCAATTCTACTTTGTCAACGACCTTTCGAATGGTGAAGCGCCTTGTCGTATTGTATTCCGCATGTAGATTGGCGTTTTTAAAGTTATATAATACATAACATCAACTTATATATATATATATATACGATAAAAGTTGTTATGTTTAGTAGTACAGTGACTACAGCAGGAAAATGCACGCAGATGAACATCCAACTGAATTGATTTAACTAGTGCATCTTTAACAAGTGTTTTAGTACATGACTTTATAATGTTCTGGATTTTTATATAAATTTGAACAGACCTCTTTTTCTTACAAAAAGCTAAGAGGTTGAAGTACGAGGTGTGTAAATTAAGTAATGAGACTGATGTTTTTAAATATTTTTATTTGAATATAATTACAATTGAACGTTTTCTCCCTCAAAATAACGCCCTTGGAAAGCCACACAGCGTTGGAGACGGTTCTCTCATTCCTCATAGGAGTGCTGGAACTCGGATACTGTAATCGTCTTTAGCTGGTCAGTTACAGCCGTTTCAGTGTGTTCGAGTCCCAAACAGATGTCCGTTCAGATGAATTTTCAATATTGGGAAGAGGAAAAAGTCACAAGGACTCAAGTCAGGTGAATAGGAAGGCTGAGGAGAAACAGATATATTTTTACTGTCCAAAAAACCGTTTATGGAAATTGCTGTGCGACAAAGCGCATTGTCATAATACAGGTTCCAATCGTTCTTGATGTTTGGTCTCACACGCATGACCCTTTTTCGGAGTCTTTCGACAACCTCTCGGTAAAAATGTTGATTAACTGTCTGACCTTGAGGCACGAACACTTTGTGAACGATTCCCTGGCTATCAA